>NDXB01007193.1:42058-194501 GCA_002631895.1 Agapornis roseicollis | reverse complement strand
AAAAATTCTTTTTTTTAATTTCTTTTTCCTTTTTTTTTTTTTTTTCCCCTCTAGCCTGTGTCTAAATGTCAAAAATCTGAAGAGAGATGAGTGCCTCTAATGCTTGCTGCATTAGGCTGATTGTTGTGGGGGGAGACAGCTGTGAACTATCTCAGTATGGAGGGGAGGAAACCAAAAGTTCACCCCAGAGCAGACACTCCTGTCAGTCATAATGCATCGCTGAGCATGATGAACCTTCCCTCCTCCCTCCTGCTGGCAAACACCATAGAGGGGCCATTGTTGCAAAACCTGTTATCAGAACAGACATGCTACAGTGGCATATTTAATCCACAGGAAGCTTTAGCAACACTGTATTGATCACAGCAGCTCAATCGAAGAATAGCTGATGACTGAATATATGGGCAACGCTTAAAAGGAGGCTGCTAGTTGGGGCTGGAAGCCTTGTATTTTGGTCAGAGTTGTAGGTTTTGCTCATTACAGTTTCTCAGGCCTATGATAAAAATGTCACAGATATAATTGTAGGTGACATATCACAAAAAGCAGACAGGCCGCTCTTTGCCCTAATGTTGACTTGCCTTGACAATCCAGTGGCCCGTAACATTTGACCTGTAATCTCAGCAGAGTTATAACAGTAACTGGGATCAAGTCCAGTCAGATCTTCACAGGGCTGCTCCAGGAATATATGAGAGTGTCTCAGGAGAGGACAGCCTTTCTATCCTTGAGTTACCATTGCACAAAGATGCAGCTCTGTATGGTACTCTGCAATTAGAAGCTCCTTCAGTGTGAGCCATGTCTCGACTTTCACCTCTTCTGCCTTTGAAAGCCTTTGTCAAAGTGTTTCTACTGTAGTCTGTCCAAAATAAAGAATGGATGTATGTAGAGATAGAAATCAGGGTTGTAACAAAATTCCTACCAGCCTGTTGGTGACTGTAGTAGGGGCCTGTTAATAAAACCATATTCTGCCTGCTGGAAGGAGGGATGCGGTACCTTAGTCCAGATAGTGCTTCCCTCTGCAATTCGATCTGCATTGCATTTGAGGCAAACAGCACTCTTTTTTCCTAAGTGGTTTCAATGCTCTGCAAGAGACAGCGTTAGAGTTGCCATGCACGCTACAGCAGGTCGATTATCACAGCTATATTTCCCCTCCCTCATCCTTTTTTAGGAATACCATCTGTTTAGTCATTAGCCCCATCAGCTCTCATTAATTGAGTCATGTCTCATTTAGGCTGCTGTATTAGCTTCTCATTGTTCCCTAGATAAGGAATTGCAGGCTTTTTTCCAGATGCCTTGCTTCCTGTTGAGCTCTGTCCAAAGTCAGGTGTCAGCTGGAGAGCAAGGATGGGATCCAAACCCATTCTTTCAAAGCCTCAAGCCAAACTGTCAGCCTATTCCTTCAGGGCACCAAGTGCCAACTTGCCTGTGCTGGCCCAGCTTTGGAGAGTCATGGGGAATATGGAACGGCCTTGACTGAAGAGAGAAAGCCTTCTGTCTCCTTTCCCCTTTGAATTCTCTGCTTTTCATCATCTCTGCTGCAGCTAATAGGGGTTTTTTTCCCTCCCTCCCAGTGGCACAGTGGGTGCATCTAAGTATCAAAACCCTGATGCAGAACAGATATTAAGAACAAATCACCTAGAAGGAAATGATGGGTTGCATTTCAATTAGCACACTTTGGTTACACAGAATTAGTCCTGTCACAGAACTTTATCAATAAAGCCTTCAGAAAAGCAAGGAATAAAAAGGAGCCCTCCTGTGTAGCTGAATTTCAGTGCTGGAAGGCTGAGAGTTTGTTATAAAATCTTCTGTTTAACTCAGTTGTTCCAGGCTTATGTTTTTTTACCATTAGTTTTACTGTGCTTGCTGAGTTGATTTTTATTGTTTGAAGGGTAGAAGGATTAGATACGGCACAGCCTTTTGATTTGAGTAGGAGAATGCGTTAGAAATGAACCAACTCACTGCAGAATGGGTCATTGTGAAGGCTACAAAATGTAGGTGTGAGTTTGCGAAAGCTGCCAGAGCAGGATTAGGAAGGTGTTGAAGTTGTTGAGGCTCTTCAGAGTGATTTACAAAGAAATGAATTAATTAGAGCAGAATGAGAGTTGGCCGTTTTCTTGAATGACCTGCTTGGCTTGTGTGCTCCGAGGCCATCAGGCAGTATATGATCCCTAAACATTTTAACCACTTTGCCAAAAGAGTGAGGACAAAATGCGGAGCTGCTGAAAGAAAAGTGTTTCTTTTCACAGACTTTTAGGTGAAGGCCTGCTATGCCTCTGCAGTTTTTCCAGCTTGCTTAGCTATCAAATTGTTAAACATATATATTCTCCTGCTGCTCCTGTAGTTGCCATGTGCATGTGCTTTTCATGGGGTGCCTACAGTTTTTTCCTAGGGCTTCTCTTAACATGTTTCAAATGGAAGATATAGCTTTCTCCAAAGCTGTGGCTCTATGCAGATGTCATGCTTGCTTAATCTCCTTGAAACAGTGGCCAGTGCAGTGATGACCTTCAGTAATGGGCCAAAATCTAGAGTATTCCTGAATCTAGAATAAAATGGCCCATAGCATCTAAATCCAGTATTAGACGTATGTGCTTACTTCGACTTGTCCTACTGCATGTTTGAAAACAAAGCTAGAGATGGTTTACCTGCACTTAAGAGCATGTAACTCGTTGGCCATCTGTTCTACACTGTGCAGCCTCTCTGCTTACCTTGGTGCCTGGTGAGGGCTTAGCAGGGCTGAGCAGGTTGTTTCTTCTCCCTGCAGGAGTACTTGTAGCTTCCAGTTCTGCCTTATTTATATCACTGCTCTAATTAACCTCTTTTTCATGTAAGGCAGCCATAGACTATCACAAACTGTTTGTGTTGCATATGTTTTATTGCCTGTCCTGTCTTCCTCCAACCCCTATAGATTCCGGGGAAGAAAAAACTACTGAAAAGCAATTTTCTTCAGCCAAATATCGTGTATATTATCTGCATATGAAAAAATAATGTATAATTTTCTAGCTCTATCTCCTGTGATGTCTTTCTAGATTGTATTGTAAATGCATTAGAAGTTAAGGTTCATCATTCAAATGGTTTACAGTCTGAATAAGAAAACCAAAGTTTGTAGGACAAAGCATAAGTTGCAGAGAACTGCCTCAAAATAGAAAACCTGGGAGGTGGACAGGAAAGTGTACCCAGTTCTTTCTTTTAATGCTGTTACAGTGATGTTTCATGTCTTTATTCAGTGCTTTTCTTCTTGCCAAGAGCCTACAAAATGTGTATTCTGAACTAAGGTGTGGCATCATGAAGCTTCAAAGGGATTGATTTCTTTATAGGGAAAGGTCTAGATGGCTTCCTAACAAGCTTCCTATCAAGATTCCAGCTTAATTGTAAATGGATTCTGGTTCACCAAGGTGCCAAGATGTCCATAACGTCTCCATAGGTACTTGTCATTTGCAAATCAAAAGGGTGCATTAATAGCGGTGAGCACAGTGAAGTCAAGTTGAACAGCATCTGTGATTGTACTTGTCTGGGAGAAGAAAAGAGCTCAAGAATTATGGGGCCTTTCTCTAACTAGGGCCTTCCTCTACCCTTCATCTAACTGCATGGTGCCTGTGGAGGCCTGACACTGAGCTCAAGATTTGCCTATGGAACCAGCCTGCATTAACCCTTCCGAAGATGGCCTGCCTTGTTCTTACCAGGGCTACTAGGCTAAAGCAGAGGGGCGAGCAGGTTTATCCTAGAGCCAACAAGCTTGTGCTCTTTAGGAGATTTAAAATCAGCTTGTCACAGTGAGCCAAATACAGACATTTTTCTGATTATCATCTGAGGAATAGAATGAGTGGGGATAGTTGTTTGCCTGTAAGTATCGTTTCTAGGAGCTGAGAGGCTTAGCGGATTAATCTTCCTTCTGGGATGTGGATCAGGCTGAAGTGCAGGGCAGGATGATTATTAAGACTGAAATTCTCTGTCAATTTGTTGGCAGAGATAGTTTCTCTGCATCAAGATGATAGTGGCAGAAGCGTCTCGTCTCAGAAGCAGCACACGGAAAGGGCATATCTGAGATGAGACTAAGAACAGCAGGCTTCTTCTTGGAGGGGAGAGAGTATGGGTTTGCAGCACTGCATTTCTTTAAGTCTTCCTGCTGTAAAGCATACTTTCTCTTTTCCTGCAGTTTCTCATAAGGACTGCAAGCATTTTAGAGAACAGCACTGATCGGTGGCCTGTTTCTGTTTCTGATGTTCTTTGGAGTGCTGGAACAGTCCTTTCCCTGTTCCTCAAAGGCTGGAGGTGCTTGTTTTCTCATTGAAGACCACAAGGTCTTTCTTTGTCTTGCCAAGAGTTGGAGTGGTGGTCGCACTCAAGCTATGCTAAATGCTGCTTTCATGCCAAGCACAGAGTGCTGCTTTTGAGACTTCCTTCTTTTTTGGCCTTTGCTAGTCCTTGCCCTCAACTCCTCCTTCCCCTTGAGGAATAATTGTTCAGTCTGGAGCATTCGTTGTGGGTTTGTAATGTCATAAATGCAGAGAACACATTACATTGTGTTTATTTTGGCTGCCTTCATTTTGCGTTGTGGGAGGTTCTGGGTCAGGAAGACACTGAGATGCATGCCTCTGTGAGCTGCATTGCATTGACTTTGGCTTTAGTCCTGCTTCACAATCCAATTGCAGCGCTGTGCAGGTAAGCAGAACAAGACTGTTACTTTGCTGGTTGCTGGACAAACATAGTGGAAAGACAGTCAGGATTTTCACTCCTGCAGGGTTTCTCATGTGGGTGTAAGATCTGCAGTTGCAGATGGAGGCTGGCATGCAAGGACACAAGGAGCCAACAGTGATCATTATGATATTCTTACAGTGGTTTTTTAATTGGAGGGATGTTAAAAATAAAAGATAGGTAAAACTGGAAGCTCTTTGTTTCGTAATATTCAGCCAGTGTCCTTTTGATTTTGTTTCTTTTGTATTGAAGGGTGTATGAATTTAGTTGTGAAGTTAGTGGTATGTTAGGTTCTCACTTAGAAGCTTGTCTCTTAAACACTCTTAAGAAATGTGAATTTCCATAGGACTTTACAGTAGAAATAGCTGCAGGTTTGGGCTTTGATAGTCACGGGATCTTTTAGACAGGTGTGTTTGCATCCCGAGGCAGAAAATGTCTTTGTGAGTATAAGATTTTTGTCATCATACTTGGTTTAAGTGCAGCCCCAGGAACTAGTTTCTGGAAGGGTCTTCTGTAAATGCAGCCCGTCTTAGCATGCTTGTTGTCTGTCTTTGGGTGTGTGTTTTGTACTTGGGCTTCTCCTTCAGGCTACTCTGATCTTAGATACTGAAGCCTGTGTTCAAATGATTCCCGGTGCTCCAGAGACATTTTTATCCTGCTTGCTTATTTCATTTTAATTTTGGTGCAGGTTTTATTTTTAAATGATTGGCAAAAAAAGAAGGCAATAGTTCTCTAGACCATTTCTCTTCATCTGCAGTTCAGTCTTTTCCATGGGGCATTGTGGGAAAGAGATGTGTGTGCCTGACCTTGGATCAGTCCTTCCTACAAAGCTTCGAGTCAGGAGACTTAATCCTCCTTTTCATGCCTCACCTCTGCACAATCAAGGCCAACCTTTGAGGAGAGAGCATAATTATTTAGTGTGGCAGGCTGGGCAGATGGCGGGGTAAAAATGCATGGGAGGTATTTGGGTTACTCCTGGGGAACAACACCCATCACTTAAAAGATGGTTGGCATAATTTGAGCCATGCCTTCAGTTCTTTGAAGGGGCAGTAGCTGGGGTATGTATCTGTGCCTCAAGGCTTTCTGCAGTCTCTGTTGCCTTGTAAAACACGCCTGTTGAAAACTCTCTGGCGCCAGTGATTAGAAATGGCCAGATGGCACTGAAAGGGTCATGGCAGGGCCTTCCCTGCAGCTCCAGGGCATCCCACTCAGGCTGTGTTTTGTACTTCTGTTTGAGCTGGCAGGTTTTTAATCCTAGTCTACTTCCATTTTAATGTCTTTCTAAGTGCTGGAGACACATGCAGAATCACCTAAACAAGGCCTTTAAACCCATTCCTTTGATACGCCAGGAGCCCCAGCTTTCAATACACCTTCTTCCCAGTCTTCCCTCTGCCACCTCTTTGAGCACAAGGAGACCCACAAGAATTCATACACTTGAGGACCAACTCATCCCTGTCACACTGGCTGCAAGCAGGTTAGGAAATACACTTTAATAAGGAGTACAGATGGCTTGGTCAGGTGTATTAAACTGTTTCCATGCGAAAAAAAAGAAGCCAACTACAAGCTGGGAAGATGATGCAGATCAAGGTACAAGATTTATGCCTGCTCATGCCTTTGTGCAGAGTGCACTGACTGCTCCGCTGTAAATTTTGATGAAGCCTTCCCGAGGCAAAGAGCTGTTGAAATGTATATCAGTATGCTGTAACCTGGCAAACCCTGCAGGGCAAAGTGTTGTACCTGAAGCAGAGAACGAGTAAAATATGAGGCTGACACATATGTGGTATCTGCAAAGTTTTCTGCCACAGCCATCAAGCCCCTTAACGTTGTGCTTTGGAATTTGGCCACAAGACATAAAAACGTCTGAACAGGCAAGAGAGTTGGTAGTGTCATAAATAATAACACACTGCTCTCTGAACATAAGCACAGAGGGAAAAGGAGAAATAAAGAACAACAGGAAGACACATGGAGATTTATTAGCCTTAGCGCAGAGGTTAAGATTTAAGATTCAAAGTTTCCCAACAAAAAAAAAGCCCCAGACAAAATACTGTAAGGTCTCCTAAAATAAAAGAGGGAAGGCTCTGATTAGTGCTTGGCATGTCAGTGGCTGACATGTATATTTAGGTGCAGCCATAGTAAGAGATCCAAAAGGAATTGAGCTGTGTTAGTTCAGTTTGACAGACCGTGTTGCCACTCTGCTTTATCTACAGTGCGCGCTAGGCAAAGGATGTTGAGGTTCCAGGAATAGTGACTTCAGTGGAAGTTAGTGGTTTCTCCTGTGTGGTGAAGAAAATGCAATAAAACACTGCTGGTTTCAGCAGAAGCTGTCAGTGGTAGCATTAGAGGACGTTATGTGAGTAAGAGGTCTTGTCCCAGACTATGTGCTTTTGCACAGACGTCACTTGTGTGAGCTGCAGAACCAATGGGCCCTGGTTTCTTAAAGGGTTGTGTCCCGTAGATTGATATTTTAGTGGAGCAAGATTGGGAAAGCTTTACCTGAAGCTGGCATTCGTAACAAGCCTGTCTCATGCAGAAAATTTGGTGTCTGACAGAAAAATGGCTTCCCTACTGCTGTTGCTATATACTTACCTGGTATCTGCTGCAATCTTAGGGAGACAGCAGTGCTACATTGCACTTCTGCTGTCCAATGAGTGATAAATGCTCTGAGAGGAAAAGCTGGTAGGTATTTTTCCATGTCTTTCATTGCCACCATGTTGCTGTCCATGAACCTGTTGTAACCAAGTAGTTCTCATCAATGCCACAGTCTCTTCCAAATGTTGAGCAAGGTACTCCAAAGACCTGGAAGGATTCAATGCTGTAAGGGAGAACCCAGATTTCAGTACATCTCTCCTTCAGCACTATTAGAAGACAGGTCTGAGGAATGTGCTGAGATAGAAACAAAACCATCATTCTGTGGACCTTAAGAGAAGTTGCGAGGATAGCGTGGTTAGCAGTTGCAGGCCAACATTAGGCACTAGCTAGTCATGCAGGGACACCTGATCTTCACCAATAGCCAAGATAAAATCATCACCCCACCTTGTTTGGGCTCTCTCTGTGTTGCACTTGGGGCTGTGCCCAACTTTCCAAGTATCTGGTGGTTCTTCTATGGCCGCTTCAATTTGCAGTGTTGTAAAATAGCTGTCTACAAAGAGAGGTTTATGGACTTCATGTTTATTCTTGTTTATTCAGTGTGACCTTAATCTCTCTGCATCTTCCTGTGCTCTGCTACACATATGGATGCAGCTTGCAGACAAGCATCTTGGTGACGGAGTCAGCTTGCGCTAATTGAATCCATTCATATAAAGCAATGTGACAGGACAGTCCATGAAATCCCTTGTCCCAGTACTGCTATTTTACATATTTGAATATACTTTTACAGCCTTTTACATACATATCTGAATGATATGAAATGTAACGCTTACTAACAAGCAGTATTTTCAGCTATAGGCCAGGCCTCCTGCACACAGGGATGGTCAAACCTGCAGAGCACAGAAGGCCAGTACAAAAGCCAGGGGTCTACAGTAATACCAGTAAGACCCTTCTAGTAAGGTTTTGAATGCTTTATAAGGAAGTAAATGTTATACTTTATAAACTGAGGCTTTTAAGGGGAACTAGGTCAAAGAGAATTGAAAACGATCACAGGCGAGAAGCTTTAGAACTGGTGAACTCTTCACCTCCAAAGAAGCTAGTTGAACCACAGGATTCACAGGCAGGTTGAGTCACCTACAGAATCTCAGCATCAGACTAAACATAGTTCTTACCTGTCTCAAGACAAGGTGTTGAAATTAGGAAAGTCCCTTTGTCTACTTCATGCAGATGTACCTTGGTCTTTAGATGGTATGAGAGGGTGCTACTCTGACACAGAAATCTGCTTGTTGGGAGGCAGTTCTCAGGTCCAATTTAATGAGAGCCTTTCTACCTGAGCAACTTATTTTCTTAAACTCAGGTTATAATTCTTTGAACAGGCCAGCCAATCTGTTAATGTTCCTTAAAGTTTGAGAAGTTCAATGGTTTTGGTGTTAACTTCTGCAAAAGCTTTCTGCAATTTATTAATACAGTGCTACATACGTTATTTGGTGCAAAATTAGTAATACATTATTCATGATTCCTGTGCTGTATTTTGTCTGTATTTGCTGCAAAGATCATTTTGTCTGTCTGTGAAGTATTTGTTTTCACTGTGGCTGGATCCTTGCACTCTCCCAGCCTCCAGCTCGGGTCAGGGTGCAGCTGAGGAGGTTAAAGAACAGGACTTTTTGCTAACACAGGGTGTCAGATCCCCATAGGTCACAGGAATACATTGCAGCACCCATTAAGGGGTACATTGTTAACCATTTTGGAATGTGTAGGTTTGATATACCAGCAGACAAAGGCCGAGTTACAGAGAAAAGTAACAGTGGACTTTGGGGAGATTATGGACTTTTTTTGCATTGTAGCATTGATAAAAGCTGTCTCCCCGCATCCCCCTTTTCTGAGCCATAGCAAACAAAGCCAGGCTTTTTAGCTCTGTCTCTGGAATGGAAATGGACATCAGAAGCTGCATGTAAAATAACCAAACCGATATACAATTGCAAACTTAGATAATCTCTTTAGCCTGGTTTCCTCCAGTAAGTGTCGGCTCTCTGAATCACTATTGAGAGCCTTAGAAAGCACCCCTGGAGCTGTGCTGCGGGAAACGCTTTTCCTGACTTCCAGGCTGCATTTCTGTCTTTGTTTTCATTCTTTTCTCCCCACGCCTCCTGTCTTTGCCTCTTTCTCTATTTTTGCCCATGCAAACATTATAAAAAGCCTAAAAGTGGATAAGTGTCTGCTTCTAGTGTATTTAAGAGGGAGTGCCATGCAGAGAATCCCCCAAGACAGCTGCTTTGGTTCCAGGCCAAGCCGGCATTAGTGCTAGAGGGAATTAATTATAATACATTAATATATAAATATAGAATATGTGATGCATTTATCTCTTGAAATGGACCCATTCATTAACTTTGTTTATAATTATTATTCTTTGCATTTGAATACTTTCACGTGAGGTTTTCAGTATACTTTGTCTGCCTTTAGGTATGTGCAAAATACTGTGTGAGGACAGGGGCCTTTAGAAAGCCTCTGCTATATTTTAATACCTTGGGAACATACTGCTTGGTATCTACATACAGTGTACAGCTGTGGGCATGGGGCAGATTTCGAGGCTATTGAATTACACTGCTGCGTGAGAACAGCAGTGGGAGCACTGGGGGGGATGCAAAACCGACATCTTGTAATTTCAGAGTTCAAGAGAGAAAAGATACCAAGCTGTCAAATTAGAGAAACAGTTTTAGTTCTTAATTGCAGATTTCCTTTCGGTTTTATTGCGTTATCTGGATGCTTTCCTAGCATGCACTCAGAGAGTTCCTGTCTCTATCAGTTTTCTCTTCTTCGCTACATAATTATGGAAATTGAGTTTAATACAACAAATGGACAGTAAGTATATGTAGTGAACAGGAGTCACAGGGACAGCTCCTTATTCTCCAGTACAAACTGCTGGTGATGGGCCAGTTCTCTGAACCACAGGTACCTGTAAGAATCCCAGGTTTCCTGGGTTTCTGTTAAGAATTTCCTGCCCTTTATTCCATAAAATTGGCAGTGTGTACAGACCTAACCCAGCCTGAGGGCGCATTAAAGGCCCATGAATCTCACAGATGTTCACAGATGGCAAGTGCTCTGCCATCACCTTCCCTGTGGCAACACATGGCTCATTCCCTGTGCTGTCAGCAGCCTCTCCAAAGTGCTGCCCTAAAGCTGTGAGGGGTGAGAAGGGGAAAGCTCCCTTAAGCACTCCCTCCTTGTTCATTTACTATTCCTCTGCTGCACCATTTCCACATCCTCACATAGCTCCATCAGGAGCAATGTTGAGGAAAAATGGAATTTCACAGCCACAGGGTCAAAGACAAAATAATTTCTTGGGACAACATGTGAATGAGGTAGGCTGCTCCCCACCTCCAGTCCCATCCAGCAGGGCTGGCCATCTCCTTCTGGGAAGCTGAACCAGACTTTAAACAGCCAGATTTCACCAAGTGGAGTGAGTTCCCCAAGGTCTAGCTAAAGCAGCAGCCAAGGCCCTGCTCTTCTCACTTCTTGCCCACTCTGGCCCTGGTTAGGGGTGCAAGCATGGCAACAGGTTCCACTGCTTAGGGCGATAGCAGTGTCTCCTGGCTGCTGCCCTGCTGTGCTGGCAGGATGGGTGAGCAGGGAGCTGGGAACCATGCAGCTTGGGTCTGCATCAGCTGTGCTGTCTGACTGCCCTTGTGGCAGCTACCTGCTCTGAACACACTTGATGCCGGCCTTGATCAGTTTAGAAATGGGTATTCTCACGTGCAGCCACTGAGACTGGATTTCTAGCAGAGTTTTAGATAAGACTACTGCAGTGGGTAAACTGGTTGGGAACCCTATTTGATTGCTAAGGAAGATACATTGCAGTGCTCTTTCATGTGAAGGAAGTGTATTTAAATCCTGCCTCCTTCCCCGTCCCACCACCCTTCATTGCTTGGGATTCATTTACAGAAAGTCTGAGCTGAAATGACAGCTAACTGCTGCCAAAGGAGGTTGTCTGTCTTCTCCACTCCATGCATGCCTTTTCCTTTGCTCTGGCTTTGGGGTGTGATTGGCATTCTTAGTGAGTGGATTTGCCTCACTAAACTTGCCAAAAAAATATTACTGAAAAGAAAGATGGGGGTGCAAATTGTGCACTGATTTTGATGTGCTTCTGTGCATAAAAACTTGATGCACTGACCTGGCTCAAACACACATGAGTGCCAGAGCAGGGCTAAAGGAGAGGGCAAGACCGTGTGTCCCAACATGGAAATGGGAGAACAGCATTGCTCCAGCTGGGAGCAGGAGCTGTCAGCTCTTCTCACTGAGCCACATTCACTTGGTTCATGCTGCCATCCAGTGCTGCTGGGCTAAATGCAGCTAGCCCCAAACTCCATGAACTGAAATTGCCTATCTCCTAGTCACTACTAATGGCAGTGATACCACCATTTGGGAGTGAGTGCTCTTGTGGTCATACCTGCACATGTGTGAGCATTCAGGACTCATCTTGGCTACCTTCAGACCCTTATTTAGAATTTCTATGGGCTTTCAGCAGTAGGTAACACTTCTCAAGCCATCTTACTTGCCAAAAGCATGTTTGCAGTCAGCCACGCTTATATCTGAGTAAGACTCACGTATCTAAGGTTTTTGGAGTTTGTGAAATCCAGCTGTAGCATTAGGGAGTTCCATCTCAAATGTGATATTTTTTTATGGCATTAGGAAAACAAAAGCTAAAGTAGTTGAGAATTCAGCATTGTGTTTTTCCCAGCTCCCACTGACTGTGAGGAAAACAGTTGTCCGCACAGTATCTTCTAGGGGGTCATGGTTGCAAATGGATGGCATTATCATGGGAGTCTTTTCATTAAAAACCAAAAGGATGGGATCTCCATCACCACCCTGAAGCCCTGCTTTCCTTAAAGAAAGAAAACCCAAGACCCCAGGCAAGTCAATTAAGCATTGTATGGACCTGTCAGACAGATAAGAAAGGGACTCTTTGGCCACAGTGAGGCCAAAAAAAAGGGAACGAATCCCAGAAAGTCTCTTGAGCAGATAATAAATAGCCTTTATCTGGGAGGTGTGTCTCTGTGTGTTTTAAGAGATGTGATGTCAACCTTCCAAACTTGCCTGCTTTGTTGGGTGGACATTTGCTTTAATTAAAAACCTCCAAGGGAATGTTAATTGGGGTGGGTGTGTGTGATAGGGAGAGAGGAAATCATTACTTCATCTTCGCTCTCCATCCAAGTCCGTGTACACACACATGCACAAACACACATGCTTTCTTTAACAGCAGAGAAAAGCAATGACAGCTAGTTTTCTGGCGAGGCCTCCTTTCCCCACTGTGCCTGTTTGCATGTCACAGTTTGGCAAAGGAGCAACAAATCAATGTGGTGCTTTGTTTCCTGCTTCCTGAGGAGAAGATCTGCCAGCTTCTCCTAAGGGTTTCCCTCTAAGCAGGCTCTGGGGGCTGACACAAGAGCCCCACACAGCCCAAGCTCTGCAGTGCAGGGTAGCAGCAAGCAAGTTCTTCCAGTGGGATATGGCATTATAATAAGGTGGAGGGAGACCCACTTGGCTAACGAGTATCCAGTGGATTTGTTTCTTTGAACATGGTTTTCCATTAATTTATTTTTCTGAATTAGATCATTTGATCCCACATTTCAGCTAGGGAAGCAGCAAGTGAGCTTGCAGAGAGGGTTTTCAAATCCAGAGAACCTTTTCTTATTTTTAATTCTTCTTTTCAGCTATTCCAAGATCAGTGAAGACAACCTTACCTGTCTTACATGCTGAATCTATACATTATTACTGCATAAGCTAGTATCCCCCCCATCATCTGTTTTTCCTGTAATCACTAAGAGCACTAGGGGCAGTTTCTTAGGGGTGCCCTGTTGGAAGCAGTGGTTGTTGATTGTCCTGCTGTGTGAAGTCTAGTCCCAGTGTGAAACGTGGTTTCCAAGTCCTATGCTTTTTTCTTCCCAAGTTGTGATCTGTTTAGCAGCCAGATGGCCTTTGCTTAAAGTTGTGTTGCTTCAAAATGCTGTTTTTTCCTCCGTGTCTCATACATTATCTGCTGTGACAGTTTATAGAAACAAGCTCCAAAATACAGAGAATAGCTGAAATGAAGAAACCCTGTGCCTCACAACCTAACCATCATCTGCCTCTAACAAAAGATGTGTTTCTTTAATTCCCTTTTCATAAGTGTAGAACAGAGGAGTTGAAGTGCACAGAGTTCTACTGCTATTAAGACTACTGCTATCAATAGTTTTAATGTTATTAGCACACCGAGTAAAGAGAAGTTTGGGACAGGGGATTTAAACAATAATAAAACTACAGTTTTCCAGCCAGGGCTGGGGTCTAGGTGGGAGGGAGGGCTGAAACCCCACGAGCCATTTTTCCTGGCTGCCAACCCTACCACCACTGACATTTTGTCAGGAAGTAACGAAAAAGGTAAGAACAAACTCAAAGCCAAATTTAACATGACATGTATGGCATCCTGCTCTGGAGTTCAGTGAGCAGGTAGAGATTCCAGCACCCTGCACTGCTCCCAGCCCAGTGTCTGCAGGACTGAGCTGATCCCTCCATGGAGTCATGCAGCTCCATTCCTCCACCATACCTCCTAAAGTCCTACCCGGCGCCTTTGGCTACACGTGGGAGCAAATGAAATAGTGCAGACTTTCAAACACAGATGCTATACATGTGTGTATGTATATGAACATAAGGTATAAGAACATGTAAATTGTAAATCATAACTGAATTTTATCTAGCATTTTCCAAAATGTCCTTGGTTTGAAAGTGCTTAAGCACAGTGATGTATGTTCCTACTAATTCACTCTCAGTCAGGGTAATACGCAACTGTAGCATTGCAGCCAGAACAGCAGCACAGCATCTAACTTCAAGCTTTTTATATTCTTAACAAAGAGATAGGCTTCTCTCACTGTCCACGGGAGTCTTCCTCTCCTCCAACTGGCTAGGAAGGCTGTACTCCCAGCACAGGCTATTAAAATATGTGTGAAAATTTGGCTGCTTTGCATGCCGTACAACAGGAGTACCTGTGTACCGAGAGCTAAGTACTACCTGCAGCTCTCTGAAAAGCCAGGGAGAAAAACAAGGCCTGTTCATTTCCCCAGAATTATATTTAAAAGGAGAGAAAACGTGGTAGGTTCTTGGGGAGGTACCACAGCAGCCCTACATTGCATACTGGAATGTCTTTTAAAAGTGACCTTTTCAAAGGATGTTCTTGTGCTCGAGGCTGGTTCCCGTTTTTGCCCGTAGGTGTTCAAGCATGAGTGTGATCCTACTCGATAATTAAAGAGTAGAGCTATTGAATTGCTAACGGGGACATCCCTTCTGAAAAATGTTTGTTAACTCTTTAAGCAAAGTATTTTAAGGAGCTTAAATGGAAAGGTGTTCTTGGTTACACAGCTTTCTTTCTAGCTGTTCTCATGCCATCATACTTTTTGGCATTTGCATGGCCTTTCAGAGTAGACAAGACATGAATCTGTATTAGACAAAAAAAGCAGGGAAAGAAACTTACTAAAACAAAAATGAAAACCTCAGAAACCCCTATCATTTAGGCTTATTTATATATCCTACAAGGTACAAGCTCTGTGTAAAGGTTTCTTTGCGACTTCTTAAGGTAAGAAAGCAAACACCTTTATAATTCATGCAAGATTCGTTCTTATTCAGTGTTACTGTCTGATCTTATAAAGGGTACATGGGTAACAAGACTTAGAGTCTTGTCAGTCTCTAGAAGAGCTGTAGGTTTGAGCCTCCGGCAGCACAAGTGGCACAAAACTGGTCCTTAGCTGATGACTGCTGAATGCATTACTGCTGGATCTCCCCTTTTTGTGCCATGTTTTATCCCATCCCTTAAAGACATTAACAAATTTTAGTTGCAGTTTAGTCACTATTATCACCTGATACAAATTAGAAAAGAAGGAGGAAAAGTTAACATACATTTAATTTTTTGCAGAACACTAGAATTAAGCAGCCACATGTCTGTGGCTAACCTTAGTCTTGATAAATATATTTTGTCTTACCCAGATTTATAGCCAGTTCTCTCTTAGTGCCTGTGTGAGCCATGCTAAGCAGTGCATTTTTAATGCATCTATAGTGCAATTTTAGTGTATCTAATGCAATGCATAGTTGGGCAAACTGTAGAAGAATTAATATCTTAAAATGCTGTGTGATCTGTTTGCAATAGGAGTGTCATATTGGTTCCATTTGGATGTGATGGCTTTCACCCTAATCTGGACATACCAAACAATCAGATTCTTTTACGGGAGTCCTGCAAGTGAGTGTAACAACAATTAGAACCATTTCTCAGGCTGACAAATTAATGGAAAAGAAAAACAATGTAAGAAAGTAGATGTGGGCCAGCTTTTCTGGAATAAACAGTAATCCCAGTCTCATACAGAGTCCCATATGTGCTGAAGTTAAGCAGATACCTTGCCTACCAAAAGCAGTTTTCCCAGGATCTGGCCCTTTAAGTTCTGGTTATTTCTCAAGTTCCATTTGTCACTATTTTAGTGCAGAAGCAGTACTGGAGGCAAGTTAAAGAACTCTTTAAAGTATAAGATAAAGCAGGTCTGTATAAATGTAATTTTGAAAACTGGTTTTCTTTAAAACCACAAATTGCTGCTTTGTCTACTCTGGGTATAATTTTGTGTAGTAGAACTCTCTTAGAGATTGCAGGTTTTCTTCTTTATTGGACTACAGGGTCAACATAAGCATTTCTTTCCACAGACCTTGCAAATCAAGTGACCTCAGTCAATCAGCAAATTGGGCCTGCTGACACACAGTTAATGAAACACATTAGGGCACTAATCTCTTGACCAATAGAAACCTGTGATTAAGCCCCATCTTGTAAATCCATTTGGCTGGAATGACTGTAGTTCTTTCCCAGAAGCCTACCAAAACCACACTGGGTTTGGGACAGGCAGCATCATCTAAGCAAGGGATGTCTAGGAGGAAGATGGCACTGAGTCTGGGATAAGAAGAACAGGGAAGATTTGATGCTTGCTTTGGAGATATATTGACAGATGCTGCATGAGGAAGGTTTGAAGGCAGGCTAATGAAGGGTATCTTGCTGTTAGGATAGCTCATTCTTCATCCTGAATAAAGTCAGCCCACTTACATTATTTAAAAGGGAAAGGGAGCTTGCTTAGTGTTCTGTAATAGTCGGTTTGCTATTATGGAAGAGATGTTCAGTATTCACGTGGCAGGACAAAACATCATCTGTAAGATGAATCTTTCAGCCTATGTTATGTGTCAGTGTGAGTAAGGAGGAGCACTTGCAAAGTGCAGGCAGTTTGCCTGGAAGCATGCTTACTGACAGTGAAACTGGCCAGGAATCATGCTAGGTGATAGTTAGGCAACTTGTCATCTATTTATGCTTTTTAGAGTATATTTTTATAAATACAGGCGTTAACAGAAGGTGATCCTAGTGACACAAATCTGGCATTTTCTCCCTTCCATTCCCTTTAGGAGAGCCCATCAAACACCAATAATTCTAATCTTTTACAAGTACCTAATGGCTCCCAGCCAAGAAAGGTTTTAAGAAATAAATAGGAGCTCTTAATGCAGTGAATTCCAGTTTTGCCTAATCTGTGCAAATTGATGAATTAAATCCCTTTGCATCTCAAACCCACTTTGGTGATTTGCATGGTGATTATTTCAGTTTTCATAAAATTTCCCCAGTCATTTCCTGTCATTTCTTGAGAGCAGACATCTAATTTCTGCAGAAATGTGTGTGTGTAATAGTTACATAGTGTTTAAAACTTGTCTATACATATTCAGCTATTGCACAGTCATAGATAATGTATGTAGATGCACGCAGGACACCAGATATCTCAGCCGGCCCTGATGAATGCACCTGCACTGTCTGTGTATGCATCCTCTGTAGAGCAGAAGTGTATTTTGAGATGGAATGAATGTGATTCAACAAGCAGCGATTAGGTTTGGCTGCGCTGAATTTTGTAAAAACCTAAGTGGAGGCTGTATGAATCCTGTCTTGTGTACTTCCCTGTAAAATACATCTTAGTAAACGACATTTTGTATGTAAGATGCAAGACGGTATATTATAGTTTAGCTGCTGGTATGGAGCATGTTTGAAGTGAGAGCTGAAGAGATAAACCAACGGAGATTATTTTGTATTCTGTTTGTGTTCTGTGGTGTACTTCAGTGAAGTTTTAACTCTGCTCAGGCATTAACTGACAAGCAGCCCCTGGAATACACCAAGCCTTTTCTGCCTGCTGGGGCCTTCACACATAACTTTTGTCATGCAAGTCTGTCCCTCTCCGATAGCTGTTCTCGGTATGGCATGAGCTGGAGAATACTCCTTTGTCTCTAGAGTTTACGTTGTACTCAGCTTGGCACATACTGGCACAAAAGGGAGATGTTACTGATGTGTGTAATGTTTTGGATTATGATGGTTCCTGCATACTATGGCAGTTGATTATTTGTTCTGGCTTCAGGAGTTGTAATCACTCATTTGTATTAGAAGAAAAGTTTGACTAGTCTGACATGCGGAGTCTCTCTGCTTTAAAAATAGCAGTTGTGAGTAGCAGCTTTGGAATTACTGTTATGGTATCTTCAGCCTTAATGCTTTTCTTTTTCGTTTTAATTCTCATCTGCTGTTTTCGTGATTAGGGTGTATGTATGTTTTGTAGATAAATGTTTTAAAGATACAAATTTGGCTAGAGATATATATGGGGTGTGTACTTCTCTGTGCACTTTACACGTTCATGTGGATTAGGAAGTGCTTTAATCCCAGTTCTGTGGCAAGTAGAGCAGTCTGAGAAGCTAATGGTAATTGCAAAGATGAATGAAAAGTCAGAGACTGGATTGGAATCAGGCTTCTGCTCTCTATTGTTGGAATTGCAGAAGATCAACCTGGAAAGGACAAGAGGTCATCAACTCTATCCCACTGCCCCCAGGCAGGACCAATTCAAACTGAACTGCTCCTGACAGATACTTACCTAACTTCTTAAACCCTCTAACAGTGGAGATTCCCTGGGTCACTGTCCCTGCTACCTGGGTATTTGCCCACAACAAACTGTCCTGTCACTGGGTGTTGCTTTGCCCTCCTCAGGATTTCAGAAATACAAGACAAAGTGGGAGCAAAGTGGGTTGGGGGATGCCTATGTTTTGGTATGTGGCCCTGGAGGCTTAATAGACTCTTTCTGTGTTGCAATGGACTGTGATATTTCCGAGTCTTCTCTACTTAACTCAGTCACCTGGGTGTCTGTCTAATGATTCTGGGCCTGTTTTATTAATCCAGAAAAGGCAATGTAGTACTATGGCAAGTTGATAGCTGAGGCTGCTGGAAGTTCTTCTCAGTAATTTTTTATAGTGTGATTGTCCTATGGGTTTGGTTGGACCCATGGGAAGCTCATATACAGGGCAATTACAGCTGAACTACAAGGAGGAGAGAGACACCGTTGTTCTGTCTGGGAAGAACCCAAAACATTGTGAAGAAGGGTAGGCTGTAGTTTTGTATGATGGGTTTGCAATTATCTTTTGCTTAGTAAGTTGGAGCTACACAAGGTGAGTTGCATTTTAGAATTCCCTGTTTGGTCCCTTACTGGGGCAGAAGCCTGTCTGTCCCCTACCCCTAAGCCACTGCACACTGCAGGAGTGATGTCTTTGTGTGCCCTGTACAGCACATCAGAGACTGGAAAAGCTCCTATGGAGAAATGATCTGTTTGAAGTGCACTCAGGTAGCAGGCAGGGGCTGGGTTTTGCCAAAGAGGCATTGTTAAGAAGGGTCAATGATGCTCAGGTATGTACTGAGGCCCTGGGGAATAGAGCCCTGTACTGCAGCATCCTATCCCCCTCAGAGCTGTTATCCAGTGCCTGAGCCTGGTGCTGAGGATCTGTCATTAACATCACTTCCCTCCCATGCCAGTTCTCTATTCTTTGAGGATCTTTGGCACTTTTGGGTGTTAAGAGAAATCTGACATTCCACCTCATTAGCTCCCAGCTCTTAACACAGGCAAAGCACTGAGATATTTTGCTAACTCATTCTGTTCTCAGTATATAAAATGAGGCAAAAAGTAGAACAATTCCATGAGGTTGGAGGATGTCAGGATCAAATTAGAGCACAGTTTGTAAATCCGATTATTGGTGGCTTCACTAACAGTTCCTTTGCTGTCCTCTCCTTTCTCCAGTGCCTCCTACAGCTGCTGGCTCTAGGGCTGCATGCTGAACTTGATCAGGAAAGCAGTGTGCTCATCTCTTTCCTGGGTTATTTTTAACTTGGCTCAGTTGCTTGATCAGGCCCAGCATTCAGCCTCACAAAGCAGTTGTTCTGACACTGCTGAAGTGAGTGCTTTGGGGGTGAAAAGCCATGCAAAGGCAAGAAGAGATGGTGGGAGCTACTTCAGTTGACCTTGCTGCCAAAAGAAATGTAGATCATTTTTCCACCTAAATGCAGCGCAGCTGAGAAGTTCTGCCTTGAAAATTCTGGTGCATGGGCTCCCTTCTTCACCATTCAGACTCATTATGGAGAGGAGAATAGTTTTCCCTGTGGTCCACAAGCAGAGCGTTTCCTCTTTGACATGAAGAAACCCTTTTAAGAACATTAGCTGAGCTATTACAATGGTGAGGATGCATGTGAGTCAAAGTGGTCGTTATTTTACATATCCTCATTCCTTTACGTCTTTCCTGCCCTTGGCAGGGCAGGAAAATATCCATGAAGTTGTATGGGGGTTTGTTTTTACTATAGATACCTGTTGCCTAGGGACTGGATTAGGAGGGCTCCAGTTTATGTTGAGCACTGATCAGTCTCTGGGTAGAAGCATCTATCAAGGCTGAATATGAGGCTGTGACCTTGGTAGGAGAGCCTGGCTGTTCTTTGCCTTTCGCCTGAACTGAGCCTCCTGTGTGTAATCCTAGAGTTTGCGTGTCTTCCATAGAAAAGATTCCAGTTGGTTTTGAAGTTACCTCGAAAATATTTATAAAGGACAAGTCAACTGCTTCATACTGTAAGTGTTGCATGTACTCAGAACTAAAATGTAATTTATATCTTGCTAAATGCATGAGCCTACTCAAGAGTATCAGAGCTGGTCTTAAAATACATACTCTTCATGAAGCTTTTTATTAACATTATAAAGGAGTTAAATGTCAATACAGAGTAAGATCTTTTTAAGTCTTATATATAAGGAGGCTTTTTCGACCTGTGATGTCCCTGCCAATGTTTATAATACCACAGTGTTCAGCAATTATGCTGGGAGATTGGAGTCTACCCATAACTAATTTGCAGTGCTGGGTACTGTTACATTAGTTGTGCAGATAGAATATTACAGAGGAGGATATCACATACAGGGGCGTTTGGAACTGGATTTCTCAGTTCACAAGAAAGAAATGCAAGTTAATGATACCTCCCTGTTGCAGAACTTTGCAATATATTAAAGCTCACCCTTTCCCATAGCTGCTATCCAACAGTCCAAGATGGAGATGAAAGAGGTTACAAAAATGTGATGTTTACAGCCTTGGAAAGGATGTTAGTTCTCTGTATATGATATCCATCAGAGTATTGTGCAGCATGTTTCCAGCAAAGCATGAAACTTGTAGTTGGAATATGAGAAGCATTGTATCTTTCAAAGGCAATTATGTAAAGCTGGTTCTTGAGCTGGGTCTTTTATTGGGACAGTCTGAATTTCCACTCTCATCTTGGTTTTGGTGGTGAAAGCTATGCCCCTAAATGGTGATTTGACAAGGTACAATTTAGGGGCGAGCAAGCCAGCAAAGAAGCACTAACCCCAGAGCCTGAGCTGGAAATCAGGCCATTTGAATGCAAGCCCGTGTGCCTGTAGAGCTGCAAGAAGAGTTTTGTGCAGGATAAATGCATTTTGCAGCTTACAAGGAACAGTCTCTGCTGCTTCCTCTCTCGATTATTATCCTGGTTCATAATTGGCCTAGTGCAGCTTTTAACTTGATAGTAAGGTGGATTTTCTTGTGGTTGAAGCCGTGCTCTGTCCTTCTGTCAGCATATCTGATGGCGTAGTTTCATTTGTGAGCTTTCCCCAGTTTAGCTGCTTAAAAGCATCACTTTAGGAGGCTGCAGGATTTCACAGAGCCATTTGTCTGGCATTTCTCAAACAGTTTACTTCCTGTTGATAGCAAACCGATGTAAAAATGCCAGAGTTGTAATAAACTATGTCCACTCGTGCACGGCAGTTCTGCTTCAGGTTTGCCTAAAAGCCACTGGGACTGTGTATGTTAACATAGTATGCCAAAAAATAACCAAGTATGTTATTTTTTCTAACTCTTTTATTGTATGCAGCAAACGGCAATGCCAGACTGAAGGTCAGTTTATTTCTTCCCTCAAAAAGGTGGCGTGTCATTTCTGTATTTGCCAGTGTTTAGTTAGGGCATAAACAGACAAGAGAACCAGCTTGCTATAGAGAACTGCGGAGCTGACCCAGAGGGATTCAGATCCTGCAAAAGTATTTTGGCAAGAAGTAGGCAAGCACACTTATCCCACTAGCATTTGCTTGGGACATAAATGTGGGAAGTAATAACCTTATAGCAAAGGTCCATCTGTAAATGCCTAATGCTAGAAAATACAAAAGTGATAGATATGTTCCTCACTTCTTGGGCAAGATGGGTTTGTAAGGCTGGCAAGAGAGCTATGTGAAGAGCTGGCCTGAGAGAACTGGCAGCATAGCCATTCGTGGTAGTGGGTGAGTGAGGGAGTGAGCCTCTTGTATAACGGTTTGTCTCCACCCTTAAGAGTTTACTTTGAACTTCACAGATAGTGATGGAAATGAGAAGGAGAATATAGAATTAAAGCAGAGTTGTATTGAGAGTGTATAATCATAGATCACCCAATCAATATAATGCCTGGAGGAGATGAAGAGGGTGAAATACCAATAGTAAATATACAGACGAATAACTAGACACTACTGGTAAACCTTTGGGCCCTAGAATTGTGTAGCTTGACTATGCACATAGAACCACAGACTGGTTTGTGTTGTAAGGGACCTTAAAGCCCATCCAGTTCCAGCCCCCTGCCACACTCAGGGACACCTTCTACTAGAGCAGGGTGCTCCAAGCCCCTGTGTCCAACCTGGCCTTGAACAGTGGCAGGGATGGGGCAGCCACAGCTTCTCTGGGCACCCTGTGCCAGCGCCTCAGCACCCTCATAGTAAACAATTTCTTCCTAATATCTCATCTAAATCTTCCCTTTTTCAGTTTAAAACCATTGCCCCCTGTCCTATCACTGCATGAGGTGTGAAACAGAAGCCACCCATAAAATAAGCCCCACTAATGGTGGGCTTCATGGAGGTAGAGCTTATATCACTCAATCTGGGGCCATCTTCAGAAGAGATCTTGCCTATGCCATGTTGAGTGTTAAGGTGCGAAGTTCTTTGAGCCAGGGACTGGCTTCACTGTGTGTTTGCATTGTGCATCTCAGCTGCAGCACCTGGGCATTGAGTTAGACATACAGTGCTTGCCAAGAAGCAAAATCTTCCACAGAGAGGCAGCTACGCTGCTGCATTCTCTTTTTCCTGGGAAAAAAATACATTATGGTGGGGGAAGATAAAAATAGCCATCAGTCACAGGCTTGGCAACCCTCTGTATATGCAGTAAGCATTCTACACCGAGGCTAAATGATGAAGCTAGTTAATACTCCTACCTTTATAACAGTTTAATATGAGAGGGCCCTGCCAGTGATGCAGTCTGGCAAGGAAGGCCAGAGACAAAGCTAAATTCCAAATGTTTTCCATGGATGTTGCTTAGTGGAACAGGGCCAATGAGTTAGAGAGTTCTCAACTTCTCTTTAGCTCCTTCTGTGAAAGCAGCCCTAAAGCAGGGTGGGTTTGGGTGTGAAGGATGCTGAGGCAGGGCTTCCTGAGACAGAATGCCAGTGAAGCAAGGAATTCTGGAGAAGACAGAGGACAGCCCCACCAGGTCAAGCCAAAGCCACCTTTCCCCAGTGGGAGTTGTAAGTGGCACTGATGATGATGGCCATGAATATGTCAGACATGTAGGATACCTGCTCCTAACAACCTCCCAGCTTCTAAGAGAAGTTTTACTCATTTTTCTTCCCCTTGTGTGCTCAGGGGGAAAAAAAGGCATTTTGTAAGGTCTTGCACAGCCTTACTTATTTACAAAGAAATAGTGGGGCCATATCAATTTTTCATGGAAACAAGACAGAAAGGCGTTGAATTTTGCATACTGTTGGGGCTAAAAGGGCAACAACATGATGCATTCTAATACTTGCGGTTTGAGTTTCTTCTGATGGAAAATATCAAGTATGCAAGTTAAAAGAGAGCCAGGGCTACTTCTGAAGCTTGAAAAATAGATAAAAGCCAAGATTTTAAAACATTTCATTAAAAATGAACCCAGAAGTTTTTTGAAGCACAACATTTTGTTCTGCAAGCTCAGCAATATTCATTAACCTCCCACTGAAGATTGCTGAACAGCTGGGTCCAATTGCTGAAAAGATAATCACAAAATTAGATTAATAGTCTTCAAGTGGAACAGTTGAGGATCAGTTGTGGCAAGCTCTTTTGCATGTGGCATGTTGTTAGCAGTTTTCCATGTGAAGATGGTTACTGCAGTCCCAAGAGGAATAAGGCCGTATCTCAGTGATACACATATCAGTTCTCCTGGACTGTGAACACAGCAAGGCACAGATAAGCAAGATTGCTGCTGCCTCCCTTTTCTCCGTCTTTCCTAACTCCCTATTCTAAACACATCACCTCCATGACATACATGCATATTTGCTGCAAGGAAATCACGGCCCTTTCGATACCAAAGACAGCACGTTTCTAACATACCAATCAGTGCAAAAAGGCTCCTGCTGGCCCAAGTGAAGATTAACTGCCTTTGTGTGGTGCTTTATTGTAATACAGAGAGGTAAATGTAAAGGATGACCTGTCCCTCCTAAGGCACAGCCACAAATAAAATAACATTGAATACTGGCTGCACTCCCACTGAATTAACTGATAAAACTCCACTGAGTTCAGCAGTAGCTGAACTGGACCAGGGCTGAGCACTTGTGAATCCCACATTATCCTTTCTTCAATCTCATTTTCACTCGCTTCAAGCGAATCTCACAAGAAGAGCCGCGAATTTTCTCGTGGTCTCAAGTCAGTTCCAGCCACCTCAGTGGAAACTCAAAAACCTCTCTCGTCCCAGATCCCACTGCACATCTTTATAACAAACAGCTTCTGCAGGGATATGTGTATCCCTCCACAGCCCAAAAGCACTGCTTCTCTTCACATCCCTATCATCAGCCTGAACAAGTGTAAGATAGGTGTATCATGCTCGCAGCCTTTCCTTGGCAGTTCCTGTATACTGTCTGCACTATAAAGTGCCCTTTTTTTGCCTGAATGCAGTGGCTACATTCAAAGGAAGCAAATACTGTTCTGAATGCAGATACGGGGCCCGGATCAGGGATTTCCCTGCACTGATCATGTTCTAGAAGCCTTCCTCGGGTATGGGACAAGCCAACAAAACTGTAAATGTAAGGCAGGAATTAAAACACGTTCATTTTTGCACAGGGGAGCATTCTTAGGATGTATGATTGGCACATCCTTCAGCAGCCTGCTTGATCTCAGCTTTGCTTCTTAGCTTGCTCATTCTCCAACATGTAAGTTTATTCCCATGCATGCAAATAGATGCAGAATAGGCTGGCAAGCCACAGGGCTTTGATTTTCCTGACTAGGTGACCAGAAGCAGCTTGCTGTTGTTTGCAGTGTGGTGCACAGGCAGTTTACCAGCACTCTTTTAAAAGAAAGAAGTCTAGCATCAACAGATCTCACTCATCTTTCTCTGTTCTACAGTTAGCAAAACGATACACTGGTTCTTGCCCACTTACATTGCTGTTCCCAGCATAAACATACATCCTTCTATGAGGTTTTAGGGTTAAACTGCTGCATTACACCTTTAGGTGGCATCCTGTGGATGTCTTGGCTGGCAGATGCTCTGAGGTCTTAGCTAAATGACAGCTGTGAGTATGCACTGGGTCTGATACAGGAAACCCCAGAGCTGCGTCTCCCAAACCTGCCAGTGTAAGTGCGTGTCAGTCCTCAGGCCAGGGCTTTGAGATGACCCTGGCCCTGTCCACCCCCTGTGCACACACGCACAGGCACATCCTCCCAGTTCAGTCAGCCATTCTTGGACAACAAATGGCTTAAGCACATGCCTAAAGTTAAATACCTGCTTAAAGGCTTCCTATCCCGAGTGGGAATGGGCCTGGGGTCAGCTTGAATATTCCTTTGAATCAGGCTTGAGACTGCTCCCGTGCCGGAAGACCCCTCATTTTAAGGGAAACGTGGCAGCAGAATAGGCTGTGCTGACTTCTGACAGTGCTGGAAGGCAGCCAGATCTTTGAAAGTGTTCAGTCTTTTTCTTTGAAGCTTGAAAGAAGTATTTGACTGAAGTGACAGAGCTAGGTAAAGAGGCAGAAGGGTTGTTTGTTTTCCTTTTTACTCAAACTTCCAGTACACACTTAAAATGTGACACTCTTGTCTGGTATTTTTAGTTTAGACAGAACGTGGTTGTTTCATGGGTTGAAGAATTGAATTCCAGAAAGAAATAATGCTTCTGGCAAAGCGCACTGCATTCCAGGGCATGATTTCATCTGGTAACTAGTCCAAGAGAGTCAATATTGGACAATATGGCCACGAGTGCATGTATTTCTCATTAATTTTCATCAAAACTTGCCAGAAAATGCAGGTTTAGGTGCCAGCAGATCACTCGTCCTTCCCATATATTTTGTCGTGTCATCATTCACTAACCTCGAAAGTCTCTCTAAGGAAAAGAAGAAGCTATCATGCAATGTGCTTGTCTCCTTTCATTGCCAGCTGCAGAGTTACAGAAGGAGGTGGGTAGAAGGCCTTTAGCAAACAAATGGGAAGTTCTTCAGGAAAGTAGTTTTGTGAGTCCCTTTTGCAGGAGCAGTATTTTCTGGTGCATGAGAAAACATGATCTAAATGATGTCATGAAGCACAAAGCGGCTTTGACCGTCTCTCTGCTTGAGCTCAGAACAGAGCCTCAGTGGTATCTGATCTAAGTTTTATATGTGCTTAGCCCAGTTCCCTCAGAATGTCTTTTGAGAATCCTCAGGACATTCTTACTCTGCTGTTGTGATGTTGTGCTGCTTTTGCTCCACCACATTCCCCAGTAGTAGACTCTAAACATGCAGACCTTGGGGCTTGCTAATTCTTTCACAGTACATGGAGGAATGGGAACTCTCAGTGCCTCTTCTACATGCACGAGTCCTGGATTTAAGACAAGAGATGCGTAATACGCCCATAATTTATCAGAGATGGAAGAATGCAGTTGCAGATCCTGGAAGAATTCATTAAAATAGATCCCTGCTCCTGAATTCTCCTGGTAGGCTTGTCCTTTATCCCTAAAAATGATGTAATCGTATCTTTCTGCAGGGACCAGTCAGTGATCAAACTGCCAAAAACAACTGACCCACAGCAGTCTTGTTCACAGTCCACCTGAGCAGTCAGGTTCTCAGGCCACATCCCAAACTCGGCTTTGTTGCCTCAACAGATCAGTCTTTTTCCTGCCTTTTGGTTATCTCTGGAAACTGGAAAGCCAAACCATCCAGTCCCAGAGATTCTCAAAATGGATCCCAAGGTTTCTTTTACAGTGCTGTCAGCTGGGTGGCAAGGTCTGCCCGCTGAATGTCAAAGCACTTTCCTTGGGGAGATAGACAGCATCTTCCATCTGCTTCAGACATGTGCCAGTCTGTGCAATCTGGTCTGTGCAGCAAACTCTTGACCTGTCTTAAACACTGGGTACTACATGGGGAAGCCAGGTCAGGGGCCACATTTGGAAGAGTCATACTGCAGACAGAGCTGATGTTTCTGTTTCCCACTCCAAAGAGATTTCTTCTTGTAAGGTGGCTCATGCCAGAGTCTACATCCATGGGTATTGCAGGTTAAATTCCTCTTTGGAGTTATTTCAGCAAAGGTAGACCTGGTGACCCAGAAGCCTTTCCTCCCACTCTAAAATCCTCAGTGACAGAGAATTCTAATTCTGAGGAAACTTCTGCCTTTTTTTATGGCAACAAGAAGAAGAAGCCCTAGGACTGTGGGTTGAGGCTGGTCTCAAGCTCTGCCAGTGACTCTTCTGGCATTTGCAGCTGAACTGACTGAAGAACCAGCTGAGAGAAACTGTTGCTGCAAGTTACAGCTCAGCTTTAAAAGCAGTCCTTATCCAGCCAGCATGTTTCTTTTGTCTGCTTTCTTATTTGTGAAAGCAAACAAACCAACCCAGCTGTGAAATCTCCATAAAGCAAAATTACATTCACAAGCATTTTACACATGGGAGGATAGGCGATAACTGTATATATGTGCTTGTTTAATTGCTCACTACAGAGTTCACCTGTAAGATGTAGTGTTTATATTACTATGTATTGTACGCAGAGGGGGGTTATGTTGAATTTCAATAAACTGAATTGAAAGTGTTGAAATATGCACCAGAATCAGGAACCCCTGTGTGTGTTTATAGCAGTATTGCTAATTGGAGGCTTTATAAATAGTACCATTGCAGTGTTTTTCCTTGTATCTCAGCTGCTGAAATGATATTTTCACTTTGACTCCTCCATAGCAAGGAAGGAACAGTTTTAAAACTCAGGACATATATTGGATAGAAGCTATGACTGTGTGCATGAGTGGCTGTAGGTGGAAGGGCCTAACTCATTCATTTTTGCCCTGTTTGGCCTGGCAGTATTGTACACAGGCGTGCAAAGAGAAGACAGTGGGAGACTCTCTTCTGCCTAAATTCTCATTGGAATCTATACGACAGAGTAGCATGAAGAGCAAAATGCAGTCACAGCTCACGCAGCGCTCTCCTCAGGGGTGTGCAGTAGGCCCATTATCCAGCTGATCAGATTTTATCTATTCCCTGCTCAATAAAATTAAGAGGTTTTGAGAGCTAAGTGACAAAGCTCTTTACTACCAAATCTATTATCAGCAGCGTTGCTGTCATCGCCTGTAGTGCCAGCTCAGCTTTGTAGGCAGCCCTCTTTGAGGCCAACAGGCAGCAGAGACAGCATTAGCAGGGCAGGTAGCTTAGGGGGATGCTCTTCTGCTTCTCTCCCCGCCAGCTCCATACTTTGCTCTGTCTTTGGTTAGGTTTCTCTCCTCTAACTACGATTTCAGAAGTGGGGACATAGAAGGCAGTAATCCATTTGTGAAGCATGGAGCTGCAAGTGTTGAAGAAAGACTCCCTAAAGGGACAGGAGGAAAGAAAACAGTTTCAGCATCCAGTAATAGCCACATGCCATCCTGCAGATCCAGGCAATTCGAATAGGATTAAAAAAATACCACCTCCTTTCCCCCATTTTCTCCCTGACATTTTCACATAGCAACAGAAGACTAAGTTACATCAAAGGAAGTGATTGTTTTGATTATATGGCACCCTGGATGGACTAGGTACTTTACAAGACGTTTACAAGACACTATTCCAGCTTCCAACTGCTTACAGCCTAATGAGACACATGAGATGTGACAAGGTCTGCTAGCCCGAAGGATGGGCTGCAGAGATGTTCCAGGTGGGGAAAGAGGCAGAGCTGGAAAGCAGTTCAGTGCTGTCAGGGATTCCTGTCTGCCAGAAAGGAATCCCTTGAGTTGTGGCTCATGGCAACTGTCTGCAGCAGCCTTAGCCTGCAGGTGGGTAAAATCAAAGTAGGTGAAAGCCAGCTCCTTTTTCTCTCACTTGGCTTGGATGCGGTTTGGCCTGGCTCTCAGTGAGGATGCTGAACCCAGAACAGAATATTACGTGGCTTTCAAGCCCCTTCTGTTTTTTTTCCAAGTACAGTTTCTTACTCTGCTCCACAGGAGCAAAGCCACATCAATCACACCGTGCTGGCTCCAGCCCCACATTCCTGTCAGTGCTTTCCTACTTGTTTGTGTTAGCTTTTCTTGAAACTCTATTGTATGGCAGGTCAGGTGAAGGCAGCTTTTGTCAGAGCCCTTATAATCAGAGGTCATACGCTGTAGCGGGTTAGGTTGCATTTTGATCTTTGCTGCACTAGGGCTGCCATGGGCCTGAAACCTGCAGTTTCCTTCAAGACAATGCTTCTCTTTCTGTTACTATTTCTCAGAACAGAAAGGGGCTTGTAGAATCAGGGTTTGCTATTTGTGGATTGGTTCAACATCCATTTAGCTTGTGTAATGATGGGCTCTACTGAGACACTGAAATTAGGTGAGATCTCAAGTGAGCAGCCCATCACCTCTCAGGAAAGTGCAAAGCACATGCAAAAGACCCACTGAACTCAAGGAGCATGAGGAACAGGCCCTTACGTAAGCAGAGTGGTCTGCTCTGTCTGCTCTGTATCCCTAGTTGTACTTTTTTTTCCCCCCCATTTATTTGCCATCATTCTGAAACTAATTTGGAAGGTAATGATTAAATACTGTCAGAAAGCACACAGAAGAGGAGGAAAGGCCTCTCTAATTGTGTTTTGACACTTTCTGACATCAGCAATTCTTTTGAAGGAAAGAGGAAAAAAAGAAACAAAACAAAATCTGTTCAATCAAGATTTTCTGCTTTTTGTTCTCTTTGGCTAAGAAGACTCAGGTTGCAGGGAACCTGGTGCTGCAGCACCA
This sequence comes from Agapornis roseicollis, assembly GCA_002631895.1. NCBI lineage: Eukaryota > Metazoa > Chordata > Aves > Psittaciformes > Psittacidae > Agapornis > Agapornis roseicollis. The sequence goes on along the minus strand of NDXB01007193.1, from coordinate 164,682 downwards.
CAGCCCACCTCCCAGGCAGAAGGTTTCATGTACCCCACTTCCCTCTGAAGGCAGTTTTACAGGAATTTGCACTCCTGTAAAGTGAGTGTTTTCTTTCTAAGTGATACAGCACTTGAGCTTTCACAGGACATCAGTGCTTTGCACTATCTCAATGACTTCAGGGACATGGTACTAATATTTGCTTAGTACATGGGTCTGTCTAAACGCAGTGGGATGCCAGCTTCATGCCTGGGTTTTGTATCACTAGGTAAATAAGTTAGCAAATGGAACAGCACGTCTGTGTTTTGTAAGATTAAATCCCTGGCTGAAAGAAACTATTGTATTGGCTCTTGAGGGGAGCTATAGCAAAACCGATACAGCATCTTCAGCATGGAAAACTTGCCACAGTTATTTCTCTTATTAGCATTTAAATTGATTTCAAAGATACTTTCTAAATACCAAACCCAAATGTAACAATAAGATCCCTAACAGATGATGGAATCAGCTGTTAGTGTGTAGTCTTCCGTGCTCTGAAAGCATTCCCCTGGAGTTTAACAATGACTTCCCACAAAAGGCCTAAAGCAGGTGTAACACCTAGTGCAGGATTAAGGTGTAGATCCCACTTTGTTGGGATTTTGGTTGTTTCTTTTTTAATTTTGAAAGAAAAATTGAGCATTTCCAACTTTTTCTTACATTTGCCTCCCAAACCTGAGGACTGAGATTTGTATTCCTGCCGTGTAACAAAGGAAATCCTAGTTTGCTTGTATGAGACACTTTGGGAAGTAACAGAAACGATTAAATCCCAGATCTTTGTTGGGAATACAGTTTGTTCTCCCTCCTGCTGCCCTGCTGGAGTTGGTGGTCCAATATAGGTGCCTCTAGAGAAGGATCCAAAGCCACAATCTCTCCTGTCTCCATATCAGTGGGTATCTCTAAGCCTGGTACAGGGGAACATAACAGAAGCCTCTGAGTCAACCACAGGGACATCTTAGTAGATGCCACCACAGAGCAGGTTCTCCTCACCTCGCTCCAGCATGCCTGAGGACACTCAGCACAGATTCCTTTCCTACAGCTGTGAATGGTATGTTTTCCTGCTGCTTGGTAAGCTTTAATGCTGCCCTTTTCTTGGGTTTGGCAGGTAAATGAGCTTCCAGGGGTTTTTATTTGTCTTTTAATGTATTACATTAAAATGTCTGAATTTCCAAATGACAAATAAAACTTGAAGTCTAGGGCTTTTCCCTAGGATTAGTCCCAGCTAAAAAGGCCATTACTGTTTGAATGTTTCCAAAGTAAATTCTAGATACCTTTTAAAATGTTGACTGAAAGTTAAGTGTGCAGGTTATTTTGAAGGGCCTTTCTGTTTAGTTGTCACAAAAGTAGAGCTGAAAGCAATGAGTGACTGACTTTGAGCAGAATGAAGACTTGTGGCATTACTCACAAGTGGGATCTGAAAGAAATCCGAACTCCTTTTCACCTGGTATTTGTGGGATGTGGTTTTGGAAGGGACTCCTGAAATGATGTATGTACAGACAGCACAGCTCCTGGCACTTCTGCATGGCAAACAACATGTTAGGGTAAAGCAGCATTTCAAAGGAGAACAAGAAGGAAAAATAACCATTTTGGCTAATAAGCTGTGAGGAGTTTTCTGAACCCAAGGACCTACAATCACACCCTATTTCCCCCCATGTCTACATCAAGGCACCCCAGTCCTGCCAGTCAAAATGAATGAGGCTATTTTCCACATTAACTTGCTAGTGAAACAAATCAATGTGAATGAAGTTATTTAACCACTTGGCTGTTTACAGAGCCCTGTCTGCATCACGTGTACCTTTGAGTTGCCAAATGTCCACAGATTCAAGCATCCAAAAATTCATGTGCGTAAATGATTTTAAGTGGCTTGGGTTTGTCCCCTGACGGTATTCCCACAGAGTTAAGAGTCTGCAAAATGGGCTTAATACATAACATGACACAAGGTCTTAATAATTTTGCAGCTCCTTAAAAGCCCTAGTATGAAGTGCAGGTGAGACTCTCTCAAGTCATTGTTTTGCTCTGATTAAGGCAGGACTTTAAAGCTGTATCCTACTTTGCTGCCATGACATGTAGTGACAGCGCTGCGCTCCCTGGAAGACTTCCTTCTGAAGTCTGAATGTCTTTGTTGTTTCTTTTTTGGAAGTTGCTTTGCTGGTGTTGTTTTTTAGCGGTAGTCTTTTTGTTTCTTTTTAGCTCAGGGCTTGGTACCTCCCTGGTGCTTTCTGAGGATCCACTAGCCTGTGAGGAGCTCGCTTCAGCAATATATAGCTTTCTCCTCGTTGAATTCAAACAAACAGTACTTCAGAGCATTGATGGTGGAGGGATATTCCAGGAAAAGGGGCTGGGGCAGGCTTCCTATATGGTAAATGAGCAGACAGTTTCTCTTGCTTTACTCTCCTGTTCAGATCTTAAGAACAATTTGCCATTTGTAAGATTCCAGGGATTATTGAACTCAGAGACACAAAACTCACTTGTTCAGCTGGCGTGCCAGGGCACATCTGAATGCTTTCATCCTGCAGGCACATTCCTGAGCGTTCTCCTCTCCCTGCCCAAAGCTAACAGCCGCGATCCATCCCGCTGTAATTTCCAAGCTGCTCTTTCATTCTTCCAGCTCCAGCCCTGAATGAGATGTTGCATGGAGCAATCCAGCCTTTGTAAGTTGTTATGCAGAAGCTTAGGAAGCAGTTCAGTTCTGCTTGTGTGCATCTCTTCACAAAATTAGGGACTGCGAAAGGCATGATTCAGAGCTGTATTAGCAGCCAGATGCAGGAACTTTAAAGAAAGGCATTCTGCAGATTGATCACAGCAATGCTATTACCATCAGTGGTGTGTAAAGTGTCAACTGCAGCTGTGTTGAATTATTCACTATTTCATAAATACAGTGAGGTTTACAAGGGCAAGGTTTTTAAGATCCATTTAAAAAGTGAAGTGAAAGCCCCTGTAATTAAAAATCATTATTAAACTTCAGTTATTTAACTTCATTTCAACTTTTCCCTATGTGATGGTTATTAAAGTTATTGTACTTATTGATTTTTGTACTCTCTTCCCTTTCTCTGCCAGCTAATGAGAAAAAAGTGGGTTTGAATTAAGCAAATAATCTTGCTCTCCCTAGACAGTTGTTCTGTGCTCTCATGTTGACCCCTGGAAAGAGATTTACTGGGTGATGCTTTTATTTTTGCTGGTAGGAGACACTGTGCCCATCAGTACAGGGTAAAAAAAAAATAAATTAAAAGGAAATCTGAGTTTCGCTGCGCTTCCATCTTAAACCCTTAAGACCCTCTTTAGGTTTGGAATGACTGGCATCTGCCCTGGGCTCAGCAGGGAGTGAAGTGCAGCAGGCAGAGAGCAGTGCTTTCTTGTTTAAGAGCAAGTATCAAAGACAGAGTATTCCGTACAAACAATGTTCAGTTATCTCTAGTAACAGAACATATTTCCATCAGTATTGTGCCACTCAAAAAGCCCTTAAAAGTGCCTTTGATACCTCAGCCATCTTTATGAGCATCCTAAATCCTTCTGAGATCAAGCCCGTGTTATAAATACCTGCACTGGCTTGTGTGGCAGGACCAGAGTAACACAGTGATGACGCTTAAAATAGCCTTAACTGAACTCCATCATGGCGAGCATCACTCATTTCCTACCTTTCAGCTACTCATCTACAACTCGTAGGGGAGGATCCAGACCAGCAGCAAGGATGCTATGAGAGCAGCATGTCTGTCCCGAGACTCCCAGCCCCCCAGTCTCTTCTGGCCTCTTCCAGCCATCATCACAAGGGTAGCGGCAGCCAGAGGAAGCTGTATGTGAGATGGACACAGCAGCAGGAGTGGTGACAGCAGCAGGTCTCAGCTGTGACTGTGCCTTATCCTTTCCTCCTTCCCGAGTCCCTCACCACAGCCCAACTGCACCTTCCCTGCTTAGCACGTGGCATTAGAACCAACCAGCACCCAGAGCCTGACCAAAGCCAGGGCTGAGGCTGTGGGCTTTACAGCTGATGAGGTAGCTGTAAGACACCCACCTCCTACATGTCATTAATTATGGCTTTCTTACACTTCAGTTTTCCTGCCCACTGTTTGGAATTGCTAGTCTTTGCCAGTTTCTCAAGGGCGCTAGAGGGCTGTATGCACTGATACTGGCGAGGTTCCTTTTGACCCTGGAGTAGAAGGTACTCTTAAGTGCCAAGAAATCGTCATGTATGTTGTTACCTTTATAAACAAATATGATCACACACCTCATCTAGCATTTGGCACAGGAATAAAGACTAGTCATTCCATTTTGTCTTTCTAATACACCTTCCGGTAGAGCACTGTTGCCCTCAATTGAAAACCAAACTGGCAAGACACAAAGCATGTATTCACCTAGAAAAGTGTATCTTTGTCTAGAATTAGTTGTGCAGGACTCTTTTCTTCTGCTGATTGTGTAGTGCAGCCTTAATATTGCACCTCCAGGCATCAGAGGATCTTAGAAATACAGAGAGTCAATTTTCCTGATTTCTGCAGTGTTCCAGTCCCCTATAGCAGAAGGACATGTGCTTTATAGTTCATTCCAGCTCTCTTTCTTTGAGAAACTGAGCTACAGGGCCTTGTTCAGACAGAAGAAAAGATAAATAATCAGGTAGAAGTTCTTGCAAAACGCTGTGTTGCTTTCAGAGGACCCTCAAAACCCGATCCTTTGGGTTCTCCTGCCTTACCAAGCTCACTCTTCCACCTACCACGTTCTTTTTGGAACAACTTTCCTCCATTCTCACTGCTTTCCATATGAAAAATTGAATTCACTGGGTGAATTCAATACATTGATAAGTACCAAGGCAATAAGAGACAGCCTGTAAAGGTTGAAAGTCAGAAGGGGTGAAAGTCAGAAACAGTTCATGTTCCCACTTAGTTTTGTGAGCATATGAATCCAGTGAAATGCACTTCTCATTACACGTGCCCTTGGTACTTTCTCATTCATCTTTGCTCAGTAGTTATTGAGGAGTGAGATCATAACTGGAATGTATTTAGAGCTATGGGCCCTCCACCCTGTTGGGTCCTTCAGCAGGATGACTTTATCCACGATTTCATTTCCTCCCTGTCTTTTTTGCATAAGCAGAAGAAAAGGTGGCTGGAAGAATACGCTGGTGAAATGCTTTGGCAGGAGGCCCTTAGTTTTGTCATAACCTCACAGTAAGTGAGAGCGAGCGTCATAGCTGAAACTTGTCTGCTGCCTGTCCCCACACGTGTTTCATGACTGCAGGGCCAGTTTCTCAGCACGCAGCTCTGGCCTGGGGCAGGAGAGGAATTTCACAGCTCATTGTTATCACAGAATGTTTCTGCCCTGTGAACTGGAGCCAGAGCAGAGATGCCCAGGCAGCAGCATATTGCCATCAGTAAGGCTAATTGAGCTTGGAGGCAGCACTGAGTAATCACAGCCCTGACCTAGCTGGACCAGGTGTCTAGTTAACATATTCCTGCAAGGCTGTGATGAACGCAGGGGGTGCATATCTTCCTCCATCCACCACCGCAGATACGTTTGCTGTACAACCCCAGCACATTAAAGTTGCTTTCTGTATCCATCTGTGGTCGGTTTTCTTACATTATAATCTTAATTTCCCTGGAAGAACATCTCTTTATATGTGTGCCTTTTAGGGTCAAGCATCGGAGATGCGACACCATTTTGTAAAAGGCTTTCACATAAAAGCAAGATTGACTTTGCCACTCTTGAAAAAGTTTCCTCTTAAAGTTTAAAATTAAAAAAAAAGGCTGTAATTTTATCATCATTGAAAACAGAAAGCATCATAAAAGCAGTTAGAACATGCCATGCCATATTCATGACACCTGTATGCAGGCATGGGGGGGGGGGTACAACACAGATGACATAAGACAGAATTCCCCATTTGCTTGGGTTTTTTCCTTTAGTCACAGACACTTATGTCCAACCTTTTACCATAGTTTTGGAGCGCTAATGAAGAGACAATTAAAGGACTTGAGCCTCTTGCCTACTTCCTTCAGTAGCACTAGAAATCTTTCATATTCTCTGATAAATCCTGCAGGAAACTCACAGAATTTCTGGCTTTGGAACAGTCTTTGTTTCTTCCCTTGCAAGTAATTATTCCCCTCCCCTTTTTACCCCTTCATTGCACCAAACTTCTGTTGTTTTATGGATTTTTGGTTTAGCTTTAACAGGTCTCCAAAGCATTTTCCTTGGTCGAATGCCAGAAGTAAACTACTAATACAGAGAAAAGTGACTAGGTATTAAAACTGTGCCTGAGGCTTTGAGATAAGGCGGCAAATACAATGGGCTGGGTTGGTATCACTGAGAACTGGAGCTTTGCCAAGGAGTTAATACTGTTAAGTGTGTGCAGACAGATGTATTGATACCTTTTCTCTGTATCTGCATCCATTACTTTACTTACTGTTCAAAAGGGGAATGGTATGTGTCTGTGTTAAATTTCATAGTACATAAAAGATACTCCTCTTACTCCTTTGAAGACAGCAAATCAGTGTCACAAAGGAATGCTGGTGAAAAATGATTTGCATAAATCTTTGAAATCTTTATCCACTGACAAAAGCACCTTGTGTCACTATTTAATTTGCTCCATTGTTTTTACTTTATCATTTACTTGGAGAAATCAAACTAAATTGAATTCTTTTTTTCCCTGTTTAGCTGCCATGCTCATAGTGAGATACAACTCTAACTGTGGGGTTTTTCTCTCTCTTTCTCTTTTCCTTTTCTCGTTTGACCTGGCTTTGTCTATTGATGGCTTTGATATCCCTGTGTGATCTTCTCACCTTCATTACTTTAAAGGTAAGATTATTATTATCTCAGTCAGTATTTTACATGTATCAGAGGTACAGAAATGCAACTTAAAAGTCACCTGGGGAAGAGGTTAGTAAGGAGGCAAAATAATTTGTGGCCCTTTGGAGTGCAACAAGTCCAGTTAAGAAGTACATTTTATATGTTGTCTTCACTACCCCCTGGCTGCAAATAGGGATGCTCTCAGTAGAGGAGGCTTGGGTTTTCCTGGGCAGCCCCCTCACAATGTGGTGCCACTGGGCCGTGCTGGGCTTTGTTTCCCTTCTGCTATTTCTCAGCTCTGCCAGTGCTTCCCTGAATGCAAGGCAAGTGAAAGATTAGAAGGGGCATTGGAGCAGCCTTGGAGCAGCAAATCTGTCCAGGACTGCAAGGAGCAAGACAAGGTCGCTTGATGTTTCCCATCATACAGAGGTTACAGGGAATGGCTGTTGAGAAGCTCAGTAATTTAAAGATAACATATATATTGGCTTGTTCAAATTACAATAGAGAGACGGGATGCCAATCAAGATCAGAATACATAGTGATAGGTACACAAAGACAGGCAGGGACATTGTCTCTTCCCTGAAAGCTTGCAATGTTTCCTTTGTATCGCTGTCTTACAAGTATATCTTTGGTTTGCACTGCATTTTTTCTGCCACTCTCATGAGCCTGTCAAGTCTGAAGTAAAATAGCTCCAAACTGTTCCTTCCCAGGGTTTGCTGCCTTTTTGTGCCTTTTGGTACCTTCTGTTCCTCAGGAAGCAGGACACACAGGAAGAGAACCTTTTGCAGGTGGAATATAGAAATGTGTAGATGATGGGAGGAAGCTTCCAAGCACAGAAACTAAAATAGGAAATTTGATTTTAATGAGCACTTTTACATATAACCAGCAAGTGGCAAATAATGAAGTCCTGATGCTTCGCAGCTTGCACGGAGACAGTCCTGGTCTCCGACAGGTCTGGAAGATGCTGTTATTTTTCCAGACTTTATACTTTCCCCCCTCTCAGAGGTCCAGAAGTACATGCTGTAGTGTCTGGGTCATCTCCGCAGCCCTGCAAAGGCCTGGCTGTGCTCCAGAGAGTGACTGACAGAGAGAGTTGGACCCAGTAAGCCTTGAGCCTCTCTCAACAATGGTAGGTTGCCTCCATTTACATAGTGGCAGTGGAGTCACAGAAGACTCAATGAATTTAATTAGTAGGAATGGAAAAATGTGTGTACTCATTATGTAAAACATGTAAATTTAACCCTTGAAATGGAATTGTCAATGACTCACCACTGTGGCTGGATGCCAGCGCCAGAGGCAAAATTACAGGAACGGCAAGTGTGTCACAAGGAATTAAATCAACTGCATTAAGGTTGCTGGGCTTTGTTGAAGAGGTGGTTGTTCATGCCCATAATAGACTAAAAACTAGCTAGGAATATTGGGTTTTCTCCAGTAAAAATGGGCTTTGAACTGGGATATGAATCTGTAAAGTTAATTGATAGAAGATCAGAAAAACATGGAAGGAAGGAATCATATACTGGATCTCTACCAAAGCTTGTGCATGGAGTAAAAAGGCCACGATAAACATTACACAATGTGTGGCCACCGTAGGAATACTGAAGGTTCTGATGGGTGTTGCAGTGCCAGAAAATGGCTGTGGGGAAAGTTTTTACCTACCCAATCACTGCAAATGTTAATTCACAGACCCTCGGGCAAGTTACATGAGGCTGGATTATCACTGTAGGATGCCCTGGGGTCTCATTTGGCCTCATTGTAGAGGTTAGGGAACAGAAGAGTTTCCTGGTGAGCTTTAGACTATTGTTTTCCATAAGAAGGGAAGGGACTTAACCCTCCGGCTGTTGTTGACACGTCTGGATCCCATCCAGGAGCGGGTGTGTATAGTTGCAGCTCTTAGGACAGTGCACAGAAAGGAATTTTTAAGGGTGTTTTTGAATTGCTGCCACTGTTGAAAAGCAAAAGAAAGGTCTCTTAACGGCTCTGAATATTGCACCTGCCATGTGGTAAATGAACCCTAAAGGCTGTAATTTTTCCATCCTATCCCAGTGGTTGAAACACCACTGTGCCATAATCTGCATAAGACTGGGAGCCAGAAAGAGAGCCTGGCCTTCTGAGGGGCCCAGGAGTCTGATGGGGTGGCATGTGTCTGCTCCAGCTTTGCTTTCCAGTTCTGCAGACCTCTGTCTGACAGCACAGCAGATACTAACCGAGGCTGGCAGGGCTGGGAGCGGCTGTCAAAGGGCTAATATACTGAATGGTGTTCAAAAGAGAAAGAAGCGTGGTGCGGCACTGGAAGGCAGAGCCATCAGGGAAACGTGGCCACCACCAATGGGAAATGGGGCCTGGCACTGTGATTCTTTTCCCGCCCTTGAGTGTGGCCTCAGTTAATTTTACTGCAGATTTCTTATTTTTTATTATTTATATAAGAACTGCTGCTCTTAGGTTTCCTCATGCTCTCTAGGGATCATTTAGTGTGGAACATAGCTCTGCTCTACGGCTCTTGCTTACCCTGCGGTTCTCTCCACAAACATGCTGGCAGCGTGCTGTTTCTAGAAGGGGCTCTGTGCTCCCAGATAACAGTCCTTCCTGACCCCGTTTCCACATGTCACCATCCAGGGATTTCCTGTGTGTGCTCCAGCAAAGTTCATCTCAGTGCTTCCCAGAAGCAGGCAGTGAGCGTAAGATGTGAAGCCTGGCAGGTCTGAGGAAAATCCTGACTCCCACCATCCGTAAAGCCCACTTCAGCCAGCACTGAAGCTTCACAGAGCAGATGTAACAGGCTGAAACAAAGGTGCTAAGAGCATTGGAAGGGTAATTGGTTTCATTCAGAGACAAACTGCAGCCTGAATTGTCTGTTCCTGCCTAACCATCAGTACTCCCAGCTACCTGCCCATTTGACCTGGCAGCTCAAGGTGAGCAGGAATGACACGAGCAAGGTTTTTTTGTATTGTGATGCAGCTTTATGGTCCCAGCTTTGCACTCTGAAAGCCTGAGGCAGTTATTAGACAAGGATGTTTAACTAGATCAGAGTCCAAGATTATTCCAGTCTGGGGTCACCATGTCAAGTGCTGCTGTTTGCAGTGGTAGTCTGAAGGATTTAACCTCTTAATATCTCCAGTCACCTAGGAAGCGAATTGGACTTGCTGTGGAAAAATGCTTGCTCTGGCAGAACTGTGTGCGAGTTCCTATCTGTGATTTACACTGTCCCTCAGAAGGAGTGGGGAAGGTCATTAAGAAGAGTTTAACTAAGGAGTATAGAGAAACAGTTATGAGAAGAGTCTTAGCACATTTTTAATAGCCAGAAAGAGTTATGCTCCTCTTCCCAAGCCTGTCCCAGTGCTTCAGCAGAATCACAAAGGCCACAAAGGCTCTGTCCAGTTGCCATCCTGTGCTGCGCATTCTGCGGTGTGCCTCACCCAGAGACTTCCTGCTGGAATTTTCCTGACGTTCCTTCTCATGGTTTATCACTGCTGCCAATAGCAGCAACGCAGAGCAGTGAAATGCATGGCCCCTTCCTCCATTAACCCTGGCGCAGAGAGTGTCTGTGGGAGGTAGGTGGATTCTGTCCACAAACCAAGCAAGGCTTTCCCATAGCGGTAAGTTTGCTCTGAGGCGGGAGGATTTAGGGCAGCAGGGTTTCGTTCTGAGGCCAAAGAGCCTGCCTCAGCCAAGATGACACATTTGAAAGTGAATCTCAAACGGTGTGAGAAGTACCAGAACTGACAGCAGTGGAGATCAGGGACAAGCAGAATCATTTCAGCAGCTGGAGGACCGTAGGTCTGACAGTTGTCATCTTCTTGAATATTACTGGGCTTGTGCTTAACATAGGAATGAAAAATAGCCATGAACTAAAACATGTTTGGGAAAGAAAGGTGAAAATCTCTGAGGCGGTTGAACAGCAAGGACAGAGCATGTAAAGGAGAAGTGCTGTGTTGCAGCACTGTCAAAGCAGTCCAAACCTTTTGAGGGAGAGCAGGCACCCTTCTCATTTGTATCACAGATCATTGAAAAAGGCATTTGTTTATGGAAGGAAAGTCCTATTTAAAAGTGACAATCCAGTTATCTTTATGAGACTGTTGCTTAGAGGACAACTACATACTGACCTCCCTTTGTCCCAGCCAGCCAAAGTAAAATCATGGAAGCTGATGGTTGCAGACTCCTGTAAGACCTCCACCAGTGTAGAGGATCGGGTATATCTACCCCTTCATCACTTTTGGTACAAGTGCTACTTGTGGTAGTCATCCTGGGTATTTGATCTCAGGACTGAAGCACAAGTCACTGAACATTAACTACTTCCTATTACTGTTTTTCCTGCCTGGATATAATCTGTGATATATGTGACCTAGAAATGAGATCGCTACCCCTCACTTGCCATTCTGCAAGTGATTTGGTATCCCAGGATTACTCGGTTTCATAATTTTGACTTAGTTTTCAGACCTTCTTACAAAGACAGCTCTCACTAAAACTGGGGCTGTCACTGCCAGTAAGAAAAAGCCTATATTCATCTAGCCACTGAAACTCATTAGTGGTTGCTAGATGATAATGTGGTTTTGTTCATTACCCTCCTCCATCTGATTTAAACTCCTGAAACCAATGCTGTAGCATCTCATTTTCAATCCTGAGCAATTTCAGATCCTTTTTTCTCAGTGTAACAGAGTGTGAAATTTGACCATAATATCCCTGTCAGTATTTTCCTCTTTATGGTTCCTTCATTTATACCCTTTTTGAGATAGACAGTCTGTTCACTGAGATGGGATCAGTTTATGAACACGGTTCCTATCCCAACACGGCATCATGAGGCTCATGCCAAAGTCTGAATTGGGCCACGGGATGTTAGTGGGGTCTGCTGCCAGGATCCTCCCATGTGAGCTGTACTATAGGAACACAGCAGGAGTCGTGACTGCATCTCCTGCAGCTTTGAGCATAGCATTCACCCTCCTCGCTTCTGGTGCCCACAGTGGAGAAGGCAGAAGAAAACAGGGGAGGATTCACTGGAAAACAGTCTGTTGGGGTCAAGCTTAAGTCTAAAAGGTCAATGATTTGTGGCACGTGAGGGGATCAGCAAGCTGGCAGTAACTGATAGACAGAAGAAAGATGAAGCTATACAAACTCCAACTAAACTGGTAGAAAATTCACTGGGTTGGTTTGGGTTGAGCATTGCTGACAACAGTTAAATTGATATGAGATTATGTCAAGAATACATGCTGAATTCAAGGAAAAATGAAGTCATAGAAGCCCAATGGCCCCTGTAATTCAGAAGTCAAAATTGCAATAGTCATCTGTGGTTTTACTCTCTGTGAATGACAGTAAGAGAAGTAAATTCCTGGTTTTGCTGAGATTTGGTCAAGACATGAAAATCAGCGTGTATCCTGTCACTTGATACGGTGGCATTGACTTGGAGAAATACCTCCCCTTGTTCTCTATGGCAGAGGGACCTTTCAGTTCGATTTGGGAGGCTTCTTTCCTGCCACACACACAGTAAGAAAATATAAACCTGAAGCTTTTCTTTACAGCTGTGTCCAGGCTGCCGGTGTTTGCTTGTTTTAGGAGTCAGGAGGATATGAGAGTGTGGAGGTACATTTAGTGATTTTTTTGTCAGTGTGCTCTCAAAAGTGGAAAGTAAACGAGTTCTCATAATAAACATTAGAACTGAAACATGAGCAGATGGGTTAACATAAAAAGAATGATCTGAATCTTGATCGCTCTTCATCTACCTGACATAAAAGTGATGGGGCAGCTGTTCATCTCAGCAGAGCAGATCTCAACAAGGAATGCATGGAGATGAAAGGACGAGGCAAGAGCTGGCTGCCTCGCTGCACTGCCTGGTCAGGTTGGGCTGCTCTGGAGCCCCAGAGGCACACAAACTTCAGCAAAGATTTGAGTCATGACAGATCATCAGGACTGCAGGTGTTCCCCGTGGCAGCCAGGAAATGGTGCTTCTGGAACATGAAGGTGAAGGGCACAGTTAGGAAAGAGAAGTGAAAACAAAGTGTTTCCAAAAGCAGTCAGGTAATTTGGGAGCCTAAGCTCCCATGAATAGCATTTAGGATCATCTTTCTCATGGATGATTTTGCCATCTTTCTGTTCAAAAGACTGGCTTTTGTTCTGAATGGATGCTCTCAGAAAGCCCACTATAACATCCACCTCCTTCAGCTGAACAATCTGGCATAAGGAAGAGGGCCTACAGTGTTTTGAAATGCAAGCAGTCTTCCAGTTCATAAAAGCTGGGAGTTATTGCTACATTACCTAAGCCAAAAAATACTCAGTGGAGTGTTATACCAGTAATCTCAGGCTGTACTTAATGTGCACCATAGCAAGGGTTAAATGAACTGGAAAGCTCATAGAAGAAAAGCTCATACAGTGCAGTTTTTGTTTATGCAGAAATGTTCCCATATGTTTCAGTTAATGCAGAACGTAATTGGGTCTGCCTTGGGAAGGAGACATTTTTCTTACACGATTTATCCATTAATCTGGTGTGAAAGAGAGTCCACTTCACCAGAAATAGCTTCCTTTCCATTTTAGCCAAAACCCCACAGTGCAAAATCTCCCTTCTCTCTTTCCCTTAGCGTGCTCATTCTCCTCTCCAGAATGTCCCTTCTGCAGTGAAATAACCTGGTGGAACAGTTTCAAACATGAGGTAAAATAGTTGTGCCCTAAATTAGCTTCCAGTTAATGTATTTCCTGGCTCAATTTGCTGAGCAGTTCACATTGCACATGGATGGTCCTAAATTAGGAAATCGCACATATAAAAGTTTTCTTGTGTTTTTGGTGTATGTTGCTTCAAAGTCAGGATTTCTGGTTTTGATTTTACTACCTCAAAGTAACAGGAATGAATTGTGCTTGACATTAATTACATCCTTCTGCCTGCTTTATTATTATTAGAATAAACAAGCTACTGATTTGAGGGAGAGAAAAGTCCACAAGGTGTTTGAGGTCTTTATTTCCTTTTCCTTTGGTAAACTTCCAGTAATTTAGCTTGTCTAATTTGCTGCTGGAAGCCTGCTGCTGGGGGTGCTCATACCTGTGAGAGAGTAAAATTAGTGAGCTGCAAGGAAAATTTCAGTAATGAGATGAGAGGCAGGAAAAATCCGGCTTTGTCTGTTCGCTTTTTGCATGTGAATGTGCACGAAAACCAGAAGGCATATTGATTACCTGAAAGCAAGACAGTGAGCTGTGCATGAAACGGGATGCTCAGTGATGTTTGGTGCCATAATCAGTCTGTTAGACGTTATGCAGTGTTTCACACCAGGTGTATACCTTCCATTGCCCTTCCAGACAGAGACAGAAGTCTTGTGGTGCTAGCTTTGATCTGCATTGGTACTAGGTCAGGGACTTACAGCAGTGCAATTGATCCCTGAATTATCATCTCAGTAGAGGGGAACGCTGTTGCATCCTGGAGTCTTTACTGTGGCTCCCAAGTGTTAATTTAAGGGAATCAGAGTGAGTTTCTCTGCATGCTACCACTGATCCCCTGGTGCTTTATTGAGCCACAGGAGCCCCTGGCAGCCCATAAACTTAAGCCAACTTTTGTCCTATTGCCGTTTACTACTAGGCATAAGGCAGATTCAAGATTAGTGGCATTCAGCAGCTACCTCTGGCCCTTTCTTGACCTATATTACACATTTGTTGGTTGTAGCCACGGATGTGCCGTGGTGCCTGGAGGCAGAGCAGGTTGGTGATCCGTTGTGTAAAAACGCTCTATACCAAATGACAGTCCTGTGAGCAATTGTGTTCCTTGACAGGTTGAACCAGTGGGTTTCCAGTGCCTCGGGAGTGGTGCCACTTCTGAGAAGAAAGCCCTTTTGTTAGACCTGGAGAGACAGTCACGTACTTGACTAGGATCCAGCCTGAGAAGCAGCTGCTCTGGAAGAGGATCCCTGAGTTTTCCCTTGCACATGCACACTCGTACCCATACACGCAGGTGAACTGGGATTTTAGTGCTGTTGAGCTGTTCGTATGGGAAGAGTTCAGTAACATTTAGATGACATTTAGAAACAATGAAGTGTAATTAGTCCAATGGTTTTAAAGCTTCTTTTCTTCCTGTACTAATTCCCTTTCCAAGCGCCTATTCTTAGTTCCACATCTTATTTGTAGTTAGCGTTTTCTTACATTTAAACATCCCTATGAATGAGGTTTGCAGTCATATGTGGGTCAACTGAGACTGCAGATAGAACTTCTTATGTTGGCCCAACTAATGCAGCCTGATAGCTGATCATCAAGCCACACTGTCTTAAGCATCATTCTCTATTGTGCAGGTTCTATAAGCCACAATATTTTCCTTATTTCATATTTGCAAACTCTCTGCATGCACTGTTTTCATCATCTTTGCACCACCATGCGGCTAACCAAGTGCTGTTCGTGATAGAATCTGGTTATCAAGCTTAATGAACAACAGTTCTGTTTATGAGGCACAAGACAAAGTTGAGGTCAACTGGCATGCTTGAAACTATAGTGACTGTAGTGCAAACAGTTGTAAAAATGTACTAAAAATACCTCAAATCAGCAGACATGATCCTGAATACACTTGGAGAGTGAATCTGTCTCTTACTAAACTGATGGATTTCATAACTGTGTTTTGGAGAAGAGCTGTACTGCAACCAAGACAGATCACAAGGAGCTCCTCTACTGCCAGGGTGCTCCTGCTTGAGGATCTCTGCATTTTGGCTATGGCTGTTTAGTCTTCCTTTTCCCTTTGATTAGCACAATTCCCCCTTTCCTAACAGTCCCAATTGTTCAAATATTTCCCTGTCACTTTGTAGCCTGGTCCAGAGCACCCATGTGCTTACAACCCCATAGGGTCATCCAGAATTTATATGATAGGAAAGAAATTGTCAGCTAAGAGACAGAGAAGTATAACTGTGCAGGAAGCGGAGTGACAAATGAGATTCTAGGAGGAGGGAGTGAGAGGATATTAGTTTTTAACAGCTTCTAGAAACCCTAAAATAGACCAGAACTGGGCCAGAACTAACAGAAATCATGACTGCTTGCTGATGAACAGAGGCATTGCTGCTGTGAGAGAAGGAGGTTTGGCAGAGGACACCTCCTGAAGCTTTCATGTACTTATTAGAGTGAATGACTTGGAGCTAGAAGGATCCCAGGCTTCTCTGCCAGAGTACTTGGAGTTAAGCAGAATGAGGTCAGCTTAATGTGGTGGAATTCTTCAGCTGGTCCAGTGGTTTTCTAGGGGCCTGAGTCACATTTTCTGAATGCATGAATCTAGCAATTCACAAATCTTTTGGCTTTTAGAACCATCGGCCACAAACAGTATAAAACCCACTTGGCATGTACCTGTGGACAGGATGGGATTCAGGGTCAGCAGATGCCACATGAATGACCTGCGAGATTCTGGTGTTTTCATGGCAGAGCACTGACTGAACTAAGAGGCCTCCACTTTCTACAAAGGTTTTTCTTTTCTACCTTTTAGCTTCTCAGCGAATTAACAAGGGAAAAGTGTTCAGTTTTCTTGGCTGCTGTTGAACAGTTGGGAGTCCCCAAGGTTTCTGCTGAAGGCAGTGAGATCAGCAGAATACCAGGTGACAAACTGGGCACAGAAGGTTGATGTTGTGATAATGGCAGATAAGACATAATTCTTGGGATAAACCAGTATTTGTCTCCCTACACAAGGCTTGAAAATCACTTCTTTCACAAATTGTCCTTCCCAAGGGTATGTGTCACTCTATTTCTGTTTAAGGTATGGGATATGTGTTCTCTGGCAGTCCCTTACACCCTAATCCCTCTGTTATGCTGACAAGGTACCTGCCTGGAGCAGCCCACAGCTCTCCTCCAGCCCATTGAAACCACAGGATGGGGTGGCTGGGCACACCTGTACACCAGGACAAACTGGTTATCCCACGTGGATAAGAGTTCCTGAATTTGATGGTGTAGGCATAGCCTAAGAAAACTGGTAGGAACACAGAAAGCAAGGTAGCTCCAGCCAATACTTTTCAAAAGCTCTTCCTATGAACACGAATTGAGAAGGGTCAACATGTGCTCAGTAAAACATATCTGCCCTTTTTGCAGGAAGATGGAATCTCACCATTGGGGTCCTAGTTATCCCTTTCTGAGAAAGATCCAGCATTTAAACAGTGTGGAAATACAGGTTCCTACTTTTACCTAGAGATTGTTCTTCAAAACTAGGGCTTGGGCATGAATGGCAGAATTGTGTGTAAGTTTTCTCATGTGTTATGGTGTAATTGTTTCCCTCTGTCCCTCTTCCACAGTTCTTTACTGGTTTTCTCTTTCCCTGTGATCTTCTTACTGCTGCTGCTTCAGAAAAGGCCCATCAGGATTGTCCCTGCCCTGGCATGAGTCCTCCATGGACCACAGTCCCTTAGGGATCTCCCTCCTTCCAAGAGTGTGTCTCCAGCCCCATGTGTCCTCAGCAGTCAATCCCTCCCCATGTCTTCTCAAGCTTCTCCCATGTTGTTTCCTCACGTGTCCTCACCTAGTAGTTCCCTTGGAACTACTGCAAACCTTTCCATTGAGCTCAATGAACTTTGGATCATGCCATTATGGAATGGGAATTTGGCAGAAGAGTGTATGAGGTAACAAATATTCACCAAAACCAGAATTAATGATGCCATTTGCAGCCAGAACATCCCCTCCTGCGTAAACTGGTTTTGAAAGAGAACATGTCTGAGATTTTTTGTCTTACCTTCTCAAAGGGAAGCCCTTTGTTTTACAACACTGACCTGATGGTGAACTCAAGGCTGAGAGGTTCAATACTCCTCAGTAATTTTGCAAATTTAATCTCACCAAATTTAATGAAATTTAAACTTAACAAATTTCATCACAACTCATCTCAAGCTCCTCTTTCCTTGTCCTCCTTCTTTCTCTTCCCTATCCTGTCATCAGGATCATCCTGAGTTTTTCTCCCTGGATATTTTGCTACTCCTTAATGTGTAGACAGATGAGAATCTGTGTTTAAAGAAAACATGAATGTTTACTGGGGATGACTTAAAGTGCAGGTGGAGCTATCTGTTGTCAAGGCTAACTCAACTTTCTAATGAAGAGAAGAGAAGGGGTAGTGAAAGGTATTGAAGCTTCTTTGCTTTGGGTTAAAAAATAGGGATGTGGTTCATAAATCTGCCGTCCACCAGCTTCAGTACCCAATCTCAAGATTCATCTCAGCCTTTACAGGCTCCTGGATGATAAGAACAATGCAAGGCACATCTCGCTTTGCACGAGACTTTGGCACCTGGTCTCTGTAAGTGCCATCAGAATCCTCATCCTTAGAGTTTTCTGTGTTCATAGTATTAGTGGGCATCTTTCTCTCGGATGCAAATAACCTCCTTTTCTCTCAAGACTGAGTACTCAAGAAAGAGAAAAACCCACTCACAATTTCATTTTAAATCCTTCACAAAATGACATCCCATTATTTTCCAAGCCACATGCACAGCACAGGTATTGCACAAAGTATGTTTGGGGTTTGCTGTAAGTAACTTCATCTTGGCTTGAATTCCAGATCCCATTAGAAAGCTATCTCATACTGCAATGGACTTAAGCACGTGCTTTTTTTACTTTTGAAGCAATATTAAGGATTTTCCCAAAAATATGGCAGTAAGGGGAATCTTCCTATGTATTTGAAATACAATATAACAAATGTTCCCATATTTAACAAGAAAAAGTGTGTTTCTTGTTCATCAGAATGAGGATCTGAGACTGCATTAATTCTGATTATGAGATAGGAACAAGTTACTAGCAAATATTTTTAGGATGGGAAGTTGGTGTAGAGCTTTTGTACCAGTGGTCCCAGGAGTGCCCATCCTTTTCCCTACTTTCTTCCTCTATTTTCACCTTGCTTTTGGTCACATGTGCAATGTTTCTGACTAATACCGTCACTATGTCTGTGCTCATGGGAGGGTGGCTGATGAGTCATGGAAGAGTTTCTTTCTCCATCCACTTCAGTAGCTCTCCGTATGCTCAACTTTGAGATATGGCCAGGCCAGCCCTCAAAAAGGGAGCATTTTGGAGCTGTGATTTTGATACCCAAATTATTCCTGGCTTTCAGATTCCTTTCAAGGGAAGTCAATTGCCTTATATTGGCATTTAAAGCAAAACAAAATAGATCTCTCCAGTCCTTCAGTGACAATGGAGAAGCAAAGCTGAATGGGACATTTGACTGCCAGTGAAGCTGCATCTTCACTGACTTCATTTGAACAAAGAGACACAGACAGCAGGAGACTGCTCCTGCTTCTGTGCACATCACCAGGGCACTTTAGTTACATCTGTGGACAATGAGAAACTAATGTTCATGTGGCACAAGTCGAGGGTGTCTAAATATGCTGGTCGCAAGGTGAATTACAGCTCTTCAGGAATGGTGCAATTTCCCAAAGGCACAGAGGGAGAGCGGACACTTCCACAATGTAGACTTGCGCCATGGATCCTAACTAAAAATCCTGAAATGGGTCCTCAGAACGTCAGCCTGGCAGGACAGACACACACATAGCTGAAAGATCAACTCTGTCCTGTGGGATTTCTTGCACTTGACTATGGGGGGCTGTGCAGGAAGGATAGGAGAGACTCCAACTGTCACAATTGCTTGCAAGATCTCTTGAGAAGGAAGGCCTCTGTCCAGAGGAGGTGAGCCTGGTCTTGCAGGATGGAGGAGACCATAACCAAACGTAGCATACAAAGAGAAAGACTTCAGAAGGGCAGAATATGTGTTGGACACAGCCAGAAACAGAAATTCACAGTTATCTTTAATTGAAGTCTCTTCCTGTTCAGTCACAGGGAAATAGTTCCCATGGCAATAGCAGGAAGGAAGGAAGTCAGTGCCTCTGATGTTAATTTAGTGCCCTCCTGGGACAGATGGAGAACATCGTTGTGCATCTGCCCTGCTAACAGGCTTCATCCCAGAGCCTCTGGAAGTGCCCTGAAGCCTCATCCTACAGCCAGAGGCTCTGGAGCATCCCCTGAGCAGAGAGATCAGGAGGCAGAGGTGGACCAGGGACCCTGCTTGGGGGGATGGGAATTGGGAGCAGTATCTGCTCAGCCCCAGCTGGTACCTGCTACCGAACAGCTGTCAAGCAGCAATGGGAAAACCATGCAGTGCCTGTTCCAGAGGAGAGCTGTGCTCACGCAAGGGCTGAAATCCCCTGGTTAAAACATATATTGCCAGAAATGAGCAAAAACTAAACAGTTTACACAGAGATGAGCGTCTGCTGATCGCTGATATACACAGACAAAATGAGTCTCTGTTTGAAAATGGCCTTGTTTTGCCTTTGCCTGCCTTTTCTTTATATAGTGGAATTACTGACTGCTGGTCAAGGCAGAAGGCTCCACTACTTACATTTCCACAGTGCATTTTCTCTTCCGAACAATACTCGCTGCCCCGAGAGTCTGATTATCACCTAAGAGATGTTAACAGCCAGATCATTGGAACTTGGAAAGGTTTTGATCAAATACAAGCAAGATGTAGTTTGTATTTTGCTGCCCTGTATTCCAGCAGCAGCTGGTCTCCTGAGGTAGTAAAGTGTGGACCATGTTAATGAATGTAAATATGCTTCTGTTAGATCTTTTAATCATGAGTGTAATTGCAGCTGGTAGTCTTCTCAATTTTCATATATGCAGTATGTGATTGGATTTCTTTCTTTTTCTTCTTCAAATCTATTGCTATTGCTCCTCTCCTCAGGGAATTATCCAGAAGGAAGATCTTGTCTTCCCAGAGTGAACGTTGTAAACCTTTACTGTGCTGATTCTTTCAGTATTAATTTTCTGGTTTAGCAATCCCCTTCCTGTCCCTCTACAACTGCTTTTGCCTTTGTTATGGCTGGCATAAGGAGGATACACGTGTAGCAACAGGTACAACAAACCCAAGTGTGGAGTGGGAGGAATTTACTTTTGGTTTTGTCTGTCTCTGATCCATGCCTTTCATGCCAGCTCTGGCACTTGTCTGTAGGCTGACTGGAATAACAGGATGCACAACAAGCATCAGCCCATCTTCTCAGGAAGGCTAACAAGGGGAATTTGAACCCAAATACCTGCATCCCACAACTGACTGAGAGATGTAGCTTTGCTGTGTTTGAGCTAATGGATAATAACAACCATCATCAGGCTACATGGAGCAAACAAATGAAGCAGTATTGTCAGTTCCTGGGATGCTAAAAGCTTTCCAGATCTCTTGCTTTTGTACCCACCCTCTCTTTGGGTTGAAAAATCGTAACACACCAAGCTGAGATCCCACAGAGCATTCAAAGAAATGGATTGCAATGACCCTGCAATCTTCCAGCTCCCATTGGCAAAATGCTCAAAGAAAACATAAATTCTTATGCGAAGAGACAGTCAGAGGACTGAATGACTCAGGCTGTGGGATATGGAGCCTCATATAACACAATTACCAGCTCTCATCCATCCCAGGTTGGTAGTGACTGAAAGCCTCTCCAAGCTCAGCAGTTTGCCAGTGTATCTGAAAGAACTGGTGGCCTCAGCCCAGCAGATCCCAGTGGGCAGAGGCTTAATCACAGTATGCTCTAGGGATGCAGACTGCCTTTGGGAAATTGTTGTTCAACAGTTTACCGAACACAAGGAACTTTCTCTGTGATAATTGTTTTGACAGAGAGACTGAGCACATGGCTACATTCAGAATGTGGTTATTTTAGCAGAGCTGTGCTGGTAAACCCCTTTTGGAAGAGAACTCACACTGGCAAGTGTTCCTCTGCCTCTGTAACTTCACCCATTTCCCTGGACAGAATAAGCTATTCACACAACTGTATAGCTATCCACAACTTTTTGCTGGCATTGCTATTTGGCTGACATGTTCTCTTATTATTTTCTTCTCACAGCACAGCTACACCAGCAAAACCTTTCTGTGTAATATAAGCCTATGAGGAGAAAACTCCTCAGTCATTTTGTTGCAGGCAGTATTTCATAGCCAAGCCTGAGGCAGACTTGAGCAAAACGCTCTATAGATACAGAATAGTAATCCCAATACAAACCCTAGTGTTCCAGTTATGTATGCAACAGCACAAGAGGGAGTGGCTTAAACCTGTGATGAGCTCTTGCTCATCTCAATCTCCCCTCTATAAGGCAGAAGCTCTTCCCTGTGAGGGTGCTGAGGCGCTGGCACAGGGCGCCCAGAGAAGCTGTGGCTGCCCCATCCCTGGCAGTGCTCAAGGCCAGGTTGGACACAGGGGCTTGGAGCAACCTGCACTAGTGGAAGGGGTCCTTGCCCGTGGCAGGGGTTGGAACTGGATGAGCTTTAAGGTCCCTTCCAGCCCAAACCAGTCTGGGATTCTGTGAACACCACCTGCAGGCCAGGGGCACTTTGTATGCCATGTTTGTGTAAGCAATGAGTATAAGCTGTTAAATTGGAAACGTAAATACCAGTGCAAGTACTGTAAGTTCCCCTGGAAGGAAAGTTCTGTGTGCAGAGAATTGCTTGGGAGGATGTGCTTGTGCCAACCCTCGGCCTTGGTCATGCCACCCCACCAGAGGCGGTGATTGGTACCCAGCCGTGGTGATTGACAGCCCGGCTGGCTCTCAGGCAGAGTGGGGTTCTTCCTCCCTTGTAGAGAGGGATGTGGGGGTATTCCCAGGCTGTAGAGAGAGCAGGAGGAATAGTCCCACTGTGTGCTTTCTTTGAAGAGATGCAAAGCGTTCTTCTGAGTTGAAAGCAGTGCTTTGGAGAATTGTAGTGTACACTTGTAAGCACATAATTGGGCCTATCTGCAGTAGAGCTGCAGAGGAACTTGATTGCTTTTCAGCCAGTTAGGACACCTTCAAGGTCCTTCAAATAGAAGTTGAGGCAATAACAGTGGGCTGTATTTAAGAAAAAAATCTCAAGGATTTATTAATCAAAAAGCTGCTTTTCAAAATCAGATTCAACACATTGCCACTTTTCTGGTAGTTGTAAGTGCCCCTGCTAGCCACAGGCAGGGCTATAATTTACCACCCTTAGAAGCAGATGAACCCATGGTTTGTTAGGGTGTGATATCCCTTCTCCACACCCCGGGGTGCTGTCCCTGTGAAATACCCTCTTGGTATGTCATTGGACCTTACACTCGTGCTGATTTGCCAGCTCTTTCAGCCTCATAATGTACTGATTGAGACCCAGCTGAGAACTCCCATGATAGCTGAAGTTTCGAAGACTCAAATATCCCTGACGACCCAAACCAGTCTGATTTATGATTCCTGAGAGTGCAGCTGAGAGGAAACAAGAGGATTCCTGTAATTAGAAATATCTTTGCTATTCCTTGCACCTCTCTCAGCAGTGCCTGGGACAGGTCCCTGTCAGAGACAGGATGCTGGCTGGCCTAGACAGAGCAGTGATGGATTCAGAGCAGAACCTTTCCAGCACAGCTCAGCTAATGAATTCTGCAGTCTTTATTAGCTTCCTCAGTATGGTGATTCACTTAAGGAAAGAAATTGTTTCTGTGACCTAGACCATCACTTTGACAATTCCTGTTGGCTATTTCTGTATGCCTGCTTTAAATGAACTATGGCTGCTGTGAGGTTGGCAGCGTGTACTAGTGCTGTTTGCTATAAAATACCTGCGCCTTGTATTACGGATGTTACATATTTTCCTTTTCTTTAAGAAATGGTATTAACAAAAGTGTTAACTGCAGGCTGGCTCACACTGTGTTGCTCTCAGGCTGTAGAAGTTGAAACCAGTTAGAATTAACCTACTGTTTTCCAGTCAGCGAAAAGATGAGTAACAATGCCCATGATGTCTTCAGTTCCATGATGTCTTCCAGTCAGGAAGGGATAGTGTTTGTTACAGTAACAGCAGAAAGAGTAGCACCCTATTCCTCAGGCTGCACTGCCTGAACCCTGCTCCTGTGGGGTTTTCAACTCCAACCCCTGCCCTCGGTCTGACTGCGGACACTGTGCCACATGCAGATGCACTGCAGTGGGGGTATCTTGATGCTGGCCTGGCCTGTGAGACCAGTTGCTTTTAGATGCACACCCTTTGCTGGGTTGGTTGCCTACAGCTTCCAGTAATGTCTTGCTTTCCCAGGAAATAATGTGTTTTAGACAGGGTCCAGGCATTTTGTTACTCCTGCCAGGTGGCAAGGGGGGTGCATATATGCATATAGATATTTGGTGTTTAATAATTGAACCTGGATATAACAAGGTTGTCATTCAGCCTTAAAGACAGGGCATTGTTACGGGAAAATGGGATGTTTTCCTGTGCTGAAGACAGTTTTCTTCCTGAGCTAGTCCTGGTGTCTACAGCTGCCTTCTAGATATCACAACCTGAAAGGCAGGGAATGAACTTCTGCACATCTGTAACAGCTACATTTAGTGCTGTGGTTTATTGTAGAATTACGGATGATGATGGCTGGATTACTAAATTGTAAATCAATCAAAGGCATTCTGATGGTATTCTAAACCATGAAAGAGAGAGACTCATGCAGGAAGAGGCAGTGATCTATTGCACCAACTGCTAACGCATCCCTCCCCAGTCATTTTTATGTATTATTCTTTTGAAAAGATTTCAGCCCTTCATAAAAACAAATCTAAAAGAAAAAGAAATCTGTAACAATGATGAAGTTTTGCTGTAATAAGAATTGACACTCCTGCGCTGTGATTTCTGGTGACAGGAAAGCGGAGAATAAGGAACTTAAGGTACGCGAACTTCACAATAAATTAGTTGAACGATTGCTTTTGTTTAATCGTCTTTTACAAGCAAATGAAGGGAGTTTTTTTCCTTTTTATTTTTTAATCTGTTCCTTTCAAAGTGTCTCACCCTATCCGTAGTTTTAAAACATTGGTACCCAGGATTTGGAATGCTTAGCAAGTCATCCGTTTCCAAGGCATTAGCAACACAGACAGGATTTATTTCAATCTCTGCAGTTGATTCTTTGATCCGGGGCTTGCTTAAGTGCATTCCAGTGCAATTAATTAGAAAAACAGTATAAGGCAGGGGCAACTCTGAGTGATCTTAACTGTAGAAGTGACTGATTAGTAGCTCTGCTTTCTTGGGGATTATCTATTTGTTGCTTGACAGCATCTGCTGTTCCTGAGCAAGGGAAAGCCAGTTAATTGAGAAGGGGGGAGCTTTGATACTCTTTGTAAGCCACTAACATGACCATTCACAAGAAAAGCAGCAGTGTGGGAACCCCTCCCAGCACTGGGTAAATAGAATTAGGACCAGTCACCTATGCCATTAGGTGTATGTGGCTCACACGGATTTGTTTTGCTGGGCAGCAGTTGTTCCCTTTCTCTAGCACAGCCCTACCTAGCTCACAGAGGTGCTCTTTGGAAACCAGTTCTTGCAACAGCTTGTGCAGGAATGAGCCGCACTGCTCTTTGTGTTTTAGCTCCTTGGGATGTCTTGTTTCCCTATGTACCCTGGCTGATTGGAAGTTATAATGTTTGCTCATCTGTCCAGGACATGTCAATCTAGTTTCAAAATCCTGTACTTCTCAGTTCAGTTTCCTGAGTCTTCCCACTCTGATCAATACAAGTACCCATCCATCAGGTTTTGACTGGAACAAAATTGATCCATAAGCAACTCATGGGTGTCTGTGTTGCAGTTGCAGCTGCCTGACACAAATATCGCATCCTTTTGGCTGAGGCAGGCAGTTGCTGAGCGATTCAGTTGTCCTGCATAAGCAATCAATATCTGCTCCTGTGACTACTCTTGCTCCCTTCATCTTCCTGTATGGTTTCTTTATAATTTAATCTTTCTCAAGAAGACATGCTTCCTGTCTATCATGCTGTTACACTTCTTGAATCTTAGTGGCAGTGGAACTCCTGTGATGCGTAAAAGAAGCTGGCTTACAGATCAAAAGAAAATGCAAATTCCAGCCTAGCTGCTTTGTTTGCAGCTGATGCAGATAAGTATCTTTGCATATTGCATAGCTACTTCTGCTTTGTCTTTGCACTATTTCAACCTGCTTCTGGTTTTCTTTTTTTCTGTGTGACAATATCCTAATCATTCCCAAACTCCATCCCGAACTCTGCAGGAATCAGATGCAGATATCCTGCTTTATTAGGTAAAATATGCACTTGTTTTATTCATCGCATCCGTCTTGACACCTGGGGAGGCTTGAAGCCCTGGCTTTCTCTCTCTTCCCAGGGTAAAGACAGTACAAAGCTGTGCAGATTTCTATGCAGACCCAGTGCATCTCAGTGTCAGTGACAAGTAGGAGACTTAAATTTCAGCCTCCCAGATAGCCTGGCAGCCTCCACTGGCACTTTATTAGGGGACAGCACTTACCCCAGGGAGCTAGAATAAGACCCCAGATGTTTTCCACTTAACCTGTCTAGTGCTAGGGTAAAAACCACCATCTTCTGCTACCTCTCCAGTGCCACACTGACACAGAGATGTAAAGTCTGATTGCAAATGTCTCTTCAGGGGCTGATTTGTTTCTTGCTTGATTCTAATGTGTCCAGCCTACAGGGAGAAACTCAAAAAACTAATGGGTACAGTACTCTTAGAGCAAATATTTTACAGTAAATATGGCTGCAGCGTGTGACTAAAATCTGTATTTTGTGTAATGCTAAAATCAATAAAAATGAAAGTCCCTGCAATAGAGCCCATAAGCGAAGGGAGAGAACATGTTTCTTAGGGAGAATGGCAGTGTTTTCTCATCCTGAATCTCCTACCTCGATGACAGCAGGGGTAATAATAAAAGCTAAAGAATGCAAAGAATAGGCAGGGGTTGCAGTCCACATTTCTGCTGTCTGTCCTCTGCCAGCACTGATGTAATCCTTCTGGCAGTGAAACTTTCCATTGCAGTCTGTCAGCATTCAGATGTGCTATTGATTAGTTGGTTTACTAAGGTCACTTAGGAATCACAACAAACCTCCTGAAACTTGGGAAAGGTAATAAATCAAAGGTGTATGATTTGTAACTCGCCGTCATTTTTGGTGCCTTGCTTCAGTAGAAGACAGCAGTCAACACTTCCTAAGCGCTTGATAGGAGGAAGGTTATAATGGCATAAGAAAGCACTTGTTTATAAATGGTGCAAGTAACATAAGCTTTTAATGGGTCCTAGAGGAGTCCAGGGCTCCAGAGGGCTCTGGAATGCCTTCCTCTCCACCCCCCATCTGCTCCCCTCACCCTGACCCCCACTTTTTTTTCCCAAGCCTTTGGCCAATTTTCATCACATCTGTCATTTTGAGAAACGAGCTGGGGTTCATAACATGTCATGTGTCTTTTTTATAGATTAACTTGTTTGCAAGAGACACTGCAACAGGAAGTTCTTGTGCTTACACAGCAGCTCGGCTTTCTTGAAGAGCAGAGATGTTTTTAAACCCCGGAGTCTGTGTCTATCCTGCTAATTGGATATAAAACAGCCATGAGGCATGAGGGTGATAGGACCGTACTTGTTTCCTGGGGGAAAACCTACCAGTAGTGCTTCGCTAGCAAATCTGACCTGGGGTGGTATGTGTACTAATGCATTATGAACACAGCGAGTATCAGTGCTGCACAATACTGAGATCTAAGGTACAAACACACCCTCATTTCATTTATGGAGACAGTGAGCCTGGAAGTGTCCATTTCTGATGGATTCAGAGGAATTGGCAGCAAACCATATCTGTCTTGATGCTGCATTTGATTCCAGACACAAACCTATGTAAAAGGAATATATATGTAATAGTATTCCAACTACTGCTTTGTAGACCTGCCTTTCTTTGTAGGTCAACTTTAAATGGAGACGTCTCGCACAGCTACCATGTGTGCAGAGGCACATGCAGACACAGAGCATTATCTTTCCTACGGATTCCAAAATCGAGGCTCAATTGCTGCAGGAGCACACAGATTCATGTTTTCCTTGGCTCCATATCTGCAGCTTTCACTGCCACCAGGCTGGAGAAGGCCCTTGCAATTGTGTTTGACACTATCAGGTGTTTTTAAAGCTGTGATTCTGAGCCTGTGTGTCTACTGCAAACACCAAAAGGAGAGCTTTCGTTTAAAGTTGTTCTGAGTGGATGGAGGGGTGGTTCTTCCTCTTGTGAAATGCCTGAGCCACTGCTCACTCTTGTCTCTTTCTTCACTGCCAGCTTCTCTCACCTTTTATAGTGCCTTTGCAAGAAAGATGTGTTTGGTACACACAGGTACAGGCACACGGGAGCTTCGCACCCCCTGCCTGGCACTGCGGTGCGACCATTCGTTGTGTGATGAAAGGCTGCATCACCAAGATCGTGAATCATTCAAACTCCTCCACCTTTTTAAGGAAACACAGGGGGGAAAAGGAGAGGTGTGGCTTTCCAAGCATGCCTACTCAGTTACATTGGTTTTTAACTCTTAGGCTAATACAGTACTGGTATTCTTAAGTGCATATTTAGTGAACATAACACATTTTAATTCCTGCTAAAAAATATAAATATGTAATAGGTTCTGACTCTGCAGCTATTTAAATCCAGAACGTGAGCCCTAAAGTAACCTCAGGTTCATTTACACTCTGAAATCTGCTGCAGATCTCCTGATGCCCTCAGCCAGTATTGTTACAGCTGGTGGAATTAGAGTTGACTCTGTTTTTCCATTTTTAATCCGTTCTTCTCCAAGAAGAAAAGAGAGAGAGGATAGGATAGGACAGGATAGGGTAGGATAGATCCGTTGGAATGGACCTAAGATGATCATCCAGTCCAACTACAATTATCCTGTGTATTGGAAGGGCAGCAGGCAAAGCTGCAGCCCTCAAAGCCATATAAATGTCCAGCTCTAGAAGTACTGTTTTGTCAGGGGCTGCTGGTGCTTACAGAAGGGGTAGATGGACTGAAATACCCAATTTTACCTGCTGAAAGCCACCCTTATGTATTTGGAAACACGTGCTCTAGATTACATCCAGACAAGAAAGTCTGGAGGAGTTAATATTCCCATTTGGAAGAAGAGCATGTCGATTTGTCAGCTGCCTTCACCTCCTGAGGCAGCCCAAGTGTTGTTTTTCATGGTTAGCTCACAGTGGGCTGTCAGCAGCATGGCCCATGGTGAGATCAGACCCTAGGAGAAGTCTCTGAGTGAAGATCTGGAGGGTGAGCAGAGCCTGTGCGATGGTTGTTGCGTTTCCAAACATCCCATCTTTTAATACAGCAGAATCCCAAGAGCAGCGACCATTGGGCAAAACAAACCCAGTTACCAAAGCAAGCACTGACTTGCTGTAAAGACAGCTCCTTCCTTTACTGGAACAGAACAATGTCGATGGTAGGTGTTTGCACACACAGGCTGAGTACTGGAGGACTGCCTTTGCTGGGAAGCTTCTTGGCTTCTGGGGTTCTGTGTTGCAACCTTTATTTAAACATAGGGGACAGAAGAGACTTGGTTGGTTTGTTTATTTGTTTGTTTGGGGGTTTCTTTCTTTTTCTATGACTTTTAAAGGGCTGAAGAGTTTATTGTGTGTGAAATGCAGGAAGAGTCTAAATGAACACCAGATGAGAGGAAATAGACTGAGGAAAATGAGGGCTATTTGCTACCAAAGGAAGTAATCATTGTACACATATTAAATTCCAATCTCTAACTGAGAGTGTGTTTTGTTATGCAAGAAATCTGACTGTGGAGTAAAAAGGGACACATGTGGAGTCTTCCTTCCCATGTCTGGGCTTTAAAAGTGGTGAGCAGGAATTCGGTGTATTGGTGGTAAATAAGGCAGGAGACAACTTGTAGTGAAGCAGGCGATGGGGATGGCTGGAGAGTGTTCTGCACCCCACCATAGCAGAAGGTCATTTTGTGGCTCTGTGCAGAAGGGTAAAGCAGTTTCCATACATCTGTTGCTTGTAGGTAACACATAGTATGACTTTATAATGAGAAGATAAATTCCTTTCAAACTTTCACTTGCCACATTCTCAGCTCATCCATTAGTAGAAACCCCTGACTCACCTTTACTTGTTATTTACCTGTATGCCATTTCTGGGACTGCTCCTTTAGAATACACTGTCCATTTTCAGGGGAGATAACCACTGCCTAATAATCCTCTTAACTGTTGTAAGGTGAGGGTTTACATGATTGCAGTAGTGGTGCTGACTGCTCTGGCTCTTTCCTTGCTCTAGTTCTTTCCTTGGTCCCTGCAGACTAATGGCAGGGTGGGTGCCTGTTTTCATTTCACTGGTGGGAGGCAAAATCACTAGTTGCTTTAGTGATAAACGAGTTACAGTGACTATGAACTGAATAAGGACCCTCACAAACGATTTGAGAAGTGTGTAATACATGGCCTTGGCTTACAAAAATGCCTTAAATCAGCTACAAATTTGAGGTTGCTACTTCTTTGAAACAAAACAGTGTTTCTCATTCCCGAAAGCTGGCGGACACCCTGTTCTGTTCTGTTCTGCTCTGCTCAGTTCAGTTCATTCGGCAAGGACACAGAAAGAGGTTTTTATTATTTTCTTCTTTAGCAGTAGAAAAATTGTAGCCTGGGGGCATGTTGCTTTGACAGATTGGGGTTATGTGATTGAAGCTGACCTGTGCAGCTTCCTTCCCTTTCCCCCTCCTGGCAGGCGGAATGAAGCATTTATGATTGGAAGTGGCTATCCTTATTTTGCTCTTTATCTGATGGAAGGCCCCCACAGTAGCCAAGAAGGCCTTCTGATAGATTTCACTTTTCCTGTGAGGGACACTTGAAAGCTCAGTACAGAGCCTGTAGAACTAGATATTTTGGCTGTGTGGGAGGGAAGCATTTAATCACAGCGAAGAATAGGGGATTGCACAGTCAAATAAGCAGTTCTTGGTAGATTCTAGAGACCATCAGTGGGAATTAAGAAGGGTGTATTGAATAGGAATGTAGGAAAGCATAAATGGAAATGAACTGAAGAGAGAGAATAGCATCATATTTAGAACCTGTCACTTCATCAGAACGTTGTTGATTGGTTATTAGCAAAAGAGAAGGAATTGTTTCTTTAAAGGAAGGAGAGTTTCATTTCCCTTTCATGAGCTGAGGAACCTGCTGACAGGAGTTAAGGCAGAATATTACTAACGGGGGGCTTCAGCCACCCCCTCGTGTCTGGAAGAAAGGGTTGTTTTTAACCCGGATCTGCTCAGTGACTGCGTGTGCAGCATGGCCCTGATAAAAACCTAACCCAAACCAACCCCAACTCTGCTGGCAAAACCAGGGCTGCTGTGTGCTGCTATGGGAGAATGGGAAGGAGAGGTTGGGGTGGGAATCCCATAGGTAACAGTGCCCCTGATGCCTCAAGTTAACTATTGTCCTCAATCCAGGCTTTAACAGGGGCTTTGCGTAATCACTGAAGGAGACAGCTCCTGCTCCTAAAGATGTTATGTTTTGAATTGCCAAAATAGACAAAGGAGACATTGTCAGCCCTTCACACATGGGAGACAGAGCCAGAAAGAGAGATCTGTCTGGGACACATAGGGTAATTTTGACACAAGGGGTGCTTCCACTGATGTGTACTACGATTGCAAGATTGCCCTTCCTTTCTAATACTGGAATACATGATTTCATTTTGCTCTGCTTAATAAATACAGTAATGATTCTTTCCTCAGGCAAAACTGTGCAGCTTGCATATAGATCTGAGTTGCAACACTGCTGTTGCAAATGCTCCAGGGAGCTTCAGGTGAATTTTCCTATTGGGAGTGCCAGGGACAATAATAGAAGGAAAGGCAGAGGTGGGACTTTGGCTTCTGCTTTTCTTTGTCCTCCTAGAGATCACAACCCCATGGATATGTAGAAGGGGAGCTTACAAGAGTAGTAATGTTGTTCTGCCAAGCTTCACATGGGAAGAACAGGAAGAGAAGTATCTTACCAACTAGAATGTCCGTTTTTCTTACTACTCAAGTTTGTTGATGGCAGGAAGGCCAGTGAGACTTGGCATTGCATGATCACACTGTGGCTGTTTGGGTTTTTTATGAGGCAGGATTGAGTGGAACCATCTGGGCTAGGAGAAGACCACACTTCTGAAAGGAGCCTTTAGGAATATTTAGCTTAAGTAGCTGTCTGGGGCACCATGCTGAAAGGAAGGGCACTCCTGGCTGCGTATATTTTATGGGTTTATTTTATCTCTGATGACAAAAGAGAACTTAGTAGCCATGTGGTTCCTCATAAATTGCACGCCACTGCTGACAAGTGGCACTGCCTGTGTTCTCAACCACGCTGGCACAAAGTTCCCCCCACTTTCTGGCTCACCATATTAATAACATTGCTGCTAATAGGCGATGCTTTAGCGAGATAGCAAACTTTTCTGTGCACTTGAAGGCAATCCCCAAGTTCTAGCTCATGAATGCAGACTTTAGTATCTTAAGTACTCTGGGTGAATGCTTACATGGTCATTCATCTAATTGCAAAGTGGCTCATCTCTCCAGTTCCTGAGGCCCCAGTATTCCTGAAGGTGTGCTCTTTACTTTCCTGAGAGCGGAGGGAATCTTTACCTCTGAAAGTAGTATCCTTCCAGAAAGCTAAATAGAGGTTTGGGAGAATAACATCCAGTATATCAGTGGCACATCTCATCTTAGGCAGTTTAAACTATTCATTTGCACTGCAGTCTCTGTTTAGTTGTTTGTTTGCTTGGATTTTAATTTCAGCTCCACCATGGCAGCTTCCTAATGTACCTCCAGGGACCTGGTTCCACTGCCAGTATTCCAGTTTCCAAAGATACATCTCATTTCTGTGTTAGGAGGCAAGCTCCACTTCTGCTTTCCTACATGACATACCTGGGAAGGGGCACATCAAATGCAGTGTATTTTCAAAAACATTCCATTCACTCTTCCTGTCATCTATTTTTGCTGTCCATGAGATAGATGAAGAGATTGCTCATGGTAAAATATTTACCAGCGTATCGCTTCAACTAAGACAACAGCTCTTGAAGTGCAGGTGTGAAAGAAGAAATACTTGCTCCTAACCTTTTCTCAACCTATGTCCTATTCAAGCTGTCTCTGATTCAATGGACCCTACAAGCTTTGTATTTGGTATTTACTAATGGATCCCTAAAGTTTAAACAGAGAGAGAGTGAGACAAGACCAATGGGACTCAGGCTTACATGAATCAGATTCATGACACAGACACTCATTTGACTTTATGGCCATCATCGTATATTGGTAGTTACCCTGTGTACAAAATACAGTTTCTAATGCTTCTTGTTTTCCTTATCCATGCTTGTATAGACTGCAGGTTTGGACAGGATTCAGCTCCTCCCATGTCCTTGGATACTGCACAAATGAGTCCCTGATCTTAGGTGAAACTTGCAGTTGTTTCTGCAAGCTATGTAATAAGATTTGGCTTCTACCTGCTACAGGAAAAAAATGCAGCCTTTAGATTACGTTGGTGTACATAAAAAGTCCACTACAGTTCACAAGTCAGAAAGTGCTGGTAGTGTTTAGCATCAGTGTCTGTCACTTGAACATCTGGCATTCATCATTGCTTTCCTTTTACTTCCACTGTCATATTTTATCCCCATCTGTTAGAGGTTTCTTAGCACTGTCTATGTAAATCATAGCTGCATCTCAGTCTGGGTAGTTGAATCATTACAGGCTGCAATGTAAATGAAGGAAAAAGAGATAAATTCAAGGGAAGTGTTTCTCTTATGCACTCTGCCCCCTTCTTTCTCCCCCTGTACACAGACAGTACTAGACAATATTCCTAGACAGCGTGATACCCTTGCTATGAAGAGAGATAGAAAAGCTTCCAAAAATAGCAAATGTCTTTACCAGGCCTAGTTCTGAAGGCAGAAAGAGGAGAAGAGCTGGAGTCTGAGTGGACACCCACTGCCATTGCTGGAAAGATTACAACATTTACTGCCTTGGAACAACCCATCAGCAAGTTAATAATCATTTGGGAAAGCAAGAGTTCCTTCAAAGTCAGACTTCCCAGGCAATGTCTTTGATGTATGTACTTTAAAATCAATTACGCTTATTGCAGCAATTGAGGTTACTGCTAGGAATAATAACATTGAGGGTGCTCAGGAAGTACAGGTGTGTTAATATTAGCCAAAGGAGAATTTTTACCTTTTTTAGTTTTCTTTTTCCCTAAGAATATGTGCAGTTCCCTCACAATGGCCATCACATTGAGCTCTCCCAAGCCCTGCTGGCAGCAGCAAGCCATGTAGCAGCATTCCAAAGATGCATTTCCGATGGGGAAATGATCCACCACCACCCCATATGAAACATTTCCAGTAGCATATGTGTGCTATCCCGCCACAGCCCCAGTGCACAGTGTCACACAGCCCTGTGCACTGGGAGCACATGTGGGCTTAATTCCCTGCCAGCTTTAGCAACTAGAGAAGGTATTTCCTTGTTCTAGAAACATTCAAGAGACACCACAGTCCCAAGCTGCTAGAAGTCAAGGGAACAAGCCCATTTCCCTCTACAAAGGGCTGTTGCAGACTGCCATCATGATCAATCCCAGACCTTTACCCAGGCACAAGGTGGGCTGAAGCTGGAGGATCTCTCCATACAAGGCAGCTGCCGTGTTTGCAGCTCAAGGGACAGCTTGTATTCTTGGGGACTTCATTATATTTGGAACAGCAAGAATGCCCCATATCACCATGTGTGTTCCTCCTGATTGCCTTGCTTTTTCCTCCTTTTTTAGTCTCATGTGTCTTAAGTTTCTTTGAACCTACAGCAGATTAGCTGAGAGTGAAATATGGCTACTATTACTGGTTGTCAACTCATGCCTTCTCTTTCTACAAAGCATACTGCATTCCCGATTTCCCATTATTTTTCACTTATGCTATCTTGCTACTTACTGCAGACTCCCACATTTCAACTGGGCAGCCAGATCCATCAAGCGGTAGGTGTCCTGGTCAGCAACTGCATGAAGTGAAAACAATAGCCCAGCTCATAAACCAATTGCTGAGCTGTCCTGAAGAGCACGCCCTGGCTGATTCAGAGGGCACGTGGCCATGTGAAAGGCCAGGCAGTCCCTGAAGTCACAGCTGCTCTCTGAAGCTGGTAGGTTGGTTGAATCCTGATGATTTGTTGTGACATTTGCAGTCTGTGGCTGAAAACAAATGTCCTGGTGAAAGCATTGCTACTTGGCAAGACTAAACTGGTGGGCTGCGAGAAAGAGAAACACAGGCCTAATGTTGCACAAACTACTTGGCAAAGATATTGCAAGAAGAAGATGACCCAAGAGCACAGTGTAATGGATGCTGTGGTGTTGATTCCCTCTTGTCTTTCTGATATCTGCACTGTATCTCAGCTTGCCAAGCATCTTAACTTGTTACTAGCAGAGTATTTACTTTCCTTTGTCTTCTTCTTGCAGAAAATTCTACTACATCACACTGCTGAGAGACCCCGTATCCCGTTACCTCAGCGAATGGCGTCACGTCCAACGAGGAGCTACTTGGAAGACCTCCTTGCACATGTGTGATGGCAGGACACCAACTCCTGAAGAGCTGCCGTCATGCTACGAAGGCACGGACTGGTCAGGCTGCACACTGCAGGAGTTCATGGATTGCCCGTATAATCTGGCCAACAACCGCCAAGTGAGGATGTTGGCTGACTTGAGCTTGGTGGGCTGCTACAACATGTCTTTCATCCCAGAGAACAAGCGAGCACAGATCCTGCTGGAGAGTGCAAAAAAAAACCTCAAAGACATGGCCTTCTTTGGCCTGACAGAGTTCCAGAGAAAGACTCAGTACCTGTTTGAGAGAACTTTTAATCTGAAGTTCATCCGGCCCTTTATGCAGTACAACAGTACCAGGGCAGGAGGGGTGGAGGTGGATAATGACACCATCCGCAGGATCGAAGAGCTCAATGACTTGGACATGCAGCTCTATGACTATGCAAAGGACCTCTTCCAACAGCGCTACCAGTACAAACGGCAGCTAGAGAGAATGGAGCAGAGGATAAAGAATCGGGAAGAGAGGCTTCTTCACCGGTCCAATGAAGCGCTTCCCAAGGAAGAGACAGAAGAGCAAGGACGCTTGCCCACTGAAGACTAC
The DNA here is from genome assembly GCA_002631895.1 of Agapornis roseicollis. Taxonomy (NCBI): domain Eukaryota; kingdom Metazoa; phylum Chordata; class Aves; order Psittaciformes; family Psittacidae; genus Agapornis; species Agapornis roseicollis. The sequence continues at coordinate 129,129 of NDXB01007193.1, read as the reverse complement.
ATGAGCCATATTATAGAGAAATGGTAGCCTAGGCAGACTTTTATATTAATGATTCTTCTAGGGTTTCCATATAAAAGATCATGGAAGTAAAACTGCAAAAACCAACAAGAACTCTTTTATTTAAAGCAAGTCTGTAAAACAGAAGGTAGATTGCTTCCTTGAGCAGGGGGTCTTTTTACTGTTTCTTACCAGACCAATGAGATTCTTAAAAAAAAATAATAAAGACATAAAAAAAGGGTCAACATGGTAATGCAGAGGTAAAGCATGCACAAACGCAGTTACCTGCTCTTAAGGCCAATCACAAAAGAATGTTTCTTATCCTCACAATTCAAACACCAATGGCAAAAGTTGGATTTTTAAGGTCAGTTTATGCCCTGAGCATAATGACATAAAGAATTAAAAGGCTAGGAAACGGAGGTTTTCTTCTGTGGGTGTTTTTGAAGCTGGGATGGGAATTGTATTGTTTGTAAGTGAATGATAATGGTGACTAAGCTGCCGGTGTGCTATCCTGTCAGGCTGTGATCCGAGCACAGCGGCCGTCACTTGGTTTCAGCTGACAGCCACTGCCAGAAAGCAAACCACCATAAAAACCAAAAGAAGAAAAACATCAGAGGACAAGAAACATTAAAGCAAATTGACTGTGGCCTAGGACATGTACTTAGCACAGAGGTTTTGATACACTGCACTGGTATCACATATACATACTCAACTTCATCACAAAGATAATAGGAAATTCATGCACAGAGCTCCCAGATTTGTTTCACAGGTAGGTCCCAAAACAAGTTAAAAGCCAACCAAATTCTACATAGGCTCAAATGTGCACTCACATGTCATCCTGTCATCCTACACAACTGCCACTTATGCTGTCACCAGTATTATGTGTTAACAGCACGTGGAAACCCGCTTCTAAATACAAAAAACAAGGAAGAAGAGTTTAAATAGCAATACTCCCTCATAAATCTGCACGACAGGTTCCAGGGAAGACCCTGCAAGTAATTAGTCATTAATGGGAAGATGATGAGGGGGTGATTTTGTTTTGTTTGTCGCTATGTGAAGTGCTGAACTAGAACAAGCACACAGATGTACCTGTATCCGTATTCTTTCAGTTGTTTTTACTTGCTTTTATCAAATGATAATGGCCATCAGCCTGCTTCCAGTGAGGTCACCAGGACTGATTTAAGGGGAACAGGATGGGGCTGTCTTCCAGAGCTGTCAACGTTTCTGACTGTGGGTCTGAACTCATTATGAGATGGTGCACACTGTCTTTTGGCACCGTGCCTGTTCTGCAGCTCTTACTTCACATGAACAAGCTGTGTTCATAAACTGGAAAGGGGAATCAGGGATGTTTTTTCAGTCTCAGATCACTTTCAAAGCAGAAATCTTTCAATGCTGTTTTTAGGGACTGACGTGAGTTTAATCCTCCAGTGTGGTGACAGTCTAACCAGGTTCTGCTTACTGCCTTTTGAGTCGTAGAACAACAGTGACTTCTCCAATTCCTCTTCCCACTCACCAAATTAAAGTATGGCTTACTTTTTGCTGTTGCAAGCACTTCTTTGTTTGGGTGGAAGCATGGAAGTGAAGCAGGTTTTGCCTGTTTCATGTCTCACCCCGTTATTACTGAGCCTGTAGGACCTGAACCAGCTACCGTTTAGGGTAAACGATGACCCAGATGGAATATAATTTGATTTTCAAAGTCCATGCTAACGGCAAATCAAATATGGCATTGAAATCACTGGAGGGGAGGCAGAGAGCTGATGCATTCAATTTTAGCATGTCGCTTTTACAGTGTTCCTTTCCCATAACACATAGCCACTGAAGTTCTGCTTGGTTTGTATGTTATTTCTCTCTCTGCCTCTATATACTGTTTCCAGCAGTTTCATATCGGACTGAGTTTTGCAAAGGAGGGGCTGCTTTAAGCAGAGGAGCTGCCTTGTTTCTTCTGTGTACACCCTGGAGGATACACCTTGCTTCTGGAGGTGCTCTTCTCCAAAGTCAAAATGACTAAAAACTTAAAAACAGAACATGCAAACAGCAATTCTGGCTCAAATACAGCCCTGTTACAGCCCTGATCCAAAGTCCACTGAAGCCAGAGTATGCCTTTCCTAGTGAATTCAGATGGGTTTCGACCAGGTCTGTATCCTGGCGCTGCAAAGCGCACAAGCAAATGCTCATCCATATACAAGGACAATAGGATGTTGTTACCCATGCATTCAACTGGTACCAGTATTTGGTAGCGGTGTTGCTGTCTGTAAGGTTCTGTCAGTGCTTCTGCCATAAAATGGCCCCTGTTCCCAGAGATGTATAGCCTGGCCATAAGCATTTTCTCCTTGCTGAAAAGTGGGAAGCAAAATGAAGCAATTTTCGGTTGTTGGCTTGGGGGCAGAAGGTATTACAACTGCATTTGCTCATCTTTGAACTCCAAGACTGGGAGGAGCTATGTCTGCTAATTCCCAGCGCTTTTATGTGTTGCTGTAACTAAGGAAAACATTTATATTTTAAAAAATGCAATTTTACAGGCTGTTTACCCACAAAACCCATACACAAGATATAAAAAGCAGCTGCTTTATATGCACAGTTCCCAGCTTTCCCAAAGGCAATTCACTGTGCATCCTGTGTTACGGATCCATCATGCACAAGTGGTTCCTGCAGCTAATCCATATTCGAGGTGCACATCAGCACAGGGCCATGCAGTGAATGCCCAGGCAGGTCCACATGCGCCATTCTGTACCAAATACTGCTCTCAAGGGTGACAATAAACAGGACTGTGCATGATTAGGACAGGTAACATTTCTTGGCTTGGTTTGCCTGAATTGTTTCTATGTTATGGGCTCTGAGTATCCGGCTGGATTCCAATTGATCTGTCTGCAGGGTTCCCTAAATCAGAGGCAGCCTTTGACCTTAGGAGCCTGTCAGTGGAAGACCTTGTTCCAACATTTTGTTCATAATATATTACAGTAGCAAGCAGAAGAAATGAAACCATATTGCAAACTGTCTTGTTGACAGTTTCACTTCAACTCACAAAGGAGGGCTGACCTCAGCTAGCACTGAGGCAGAAATGTCTAGACTCAAAACTTGCGTCCAGCAAATGCCTCAATTCCTCCACCTGTACATTGGGAATAATGAATTTATGCATTTTAAAGAGGTACCTCAAGCCATGAAAAGTATAGGGCACTTTGAAACAGAGTCTAAGTGTCGGAAATACAGTGAATGACCGAAAAGCCATCCCTCACCCTGCCTGCTGTGCTGATCTCTTTACAGCTGTAGGCCATGGGTTCGTTTATTGCAAGTGCTGTGTGCCAGAGCATGGGTTGCAGGACGTACCTGGTGCTGTCTTCTTCCTTTAGTGGGTTTAAGGGAGCTTTTTTAATGTAATGTGAACTTAAGGGTTTTGTGATATATACGTACTACAGCTTAAAGTGGTACAATTAATTTTTAGGGCTGATTACTTGATGTGACAATAATATGTGTGTGTAGGTTTAAAATGAATGGAGAACAATGGCTTTATGGCACTCCAGCAGAAGTATTGGCCAGAGAGTACATTCTAGTTCAGTATCTGCCTCTTTCTTCCAAAACATTCTTCCTGTGACTTTCAGACCTGCACTCAGACCTTCTTCACTACATGGTGTTTCTTGAGGGGCCTGTCAGTGCATCATGAGCCGGGTCAGGATAAGTAAGTGTTGGGTACAAGGGCAGGAGAGGCAGTTCCCCTGGAATTCACACTTTACCTGGTTGCATGCTTGTCCATCCCACAGTGTTTCTGCCATGGAAAGACTTTACAAAGGCTGGAGCTGCGTAAGGTATTTCTGTGCAGAGCCTTGCACATCTGCCAAAAAGGGTGATGCTCAGAGAGAGGCATTACCAGTAGAAATAAGAAGTAGAATTCTTGCTTTGGGAGTGTGGAAAGGCTAAGACATGTTGCAGTGCTAAGATCTTTATTGCTTTTAGTCACCTGAACAGTGTTAGCTTTACTGGGTGTTCTTGCTGAAGGAGACTTTTTAGTGCCCATTTGTCTCATCCCACCTGGCTCTGTTGGAGTTTGCCTTCTGCAAAGTTTTCCACACAGTCAGATGCCAGCTCGTACCCTACCCAGGCCACAGAACACAGGATTGGCCAGTTAAGTTGCAAACCCAGACTGTCATGGGGCTGCATGTCATCAACAAAACACCTCTCACAAAAGGGCCAGTGAATTTCTGAATTCCTCCCTTTATGGCCAACATTTTGGAGCCCTTCAGGGTGGTGATTTTCAGCCCTTATTTACTTACAAAAGTGGGATGGTAATGAAAGCAGCATAAGGAAGATCCCAACAAGCTTTTGGATTCTTTCCAAGGGCTGTCCTATAGGGGCAGAAAGGGCAGCACCATTGCTGAGAGTATGGGCAGGACAGAAGGACCACCACAGTGGCAGAAGACAACATGGCACCTAGGAAGCTTTCACTCTGAGCCCATCAAATCACTTCACAGAGACACCCCAACAAGCTACAGAAGGTAATAACTAACATTACAGAACAGGGCCTGACCGAGATTTATATCCTGGGGTTAAAAGCAGCTCTAGCTTCTCACTGGTGTTCAGAGTTACTCAGACCCCCTTCTGTCCTATAGAATTTTTGGAATACCACAAAAATGGGTAGTGCTACAGGAACTGGCAGCACAGACTAATGCTAAATGTTATATGTCCAGGGGCATAGCTTGGAATGCAGCTCACCATATCTGCTGGATTCGAATTACAGGGTTGGCTGTGTTACCTTTCTCTTCTTGTCTTTACTAATATTTAGCAGATCGTGTCCCAGTGGCAGAAGTAAATGCAGGATTTGCTGGCTGATCAGCAGTAGAGCCAAGCCTTGAAAGCACAGGTCAGTTAGCAGCAGTTCAGGTACACCAGTGAGCAGCGGAGGTCCTGTCTGCGCACACAGTCTGAGCTCCCTGTAGCTGGTTTTGTCCCATCTTCAGGAGTTCTGCCAAACTGAATGCAGTGCTGATAAGCACGTGGGTATTAAAGCCTGTATCATCCCAGCTGCAGGTGGTTTCCTCTGTCATTTTCAGCCACGCAAGCTGAGGAAAATCAAGATTTGCAAATGAGTCTGTCTCATCCCTCAAAGCCCCTCGCTTCCCCCTCCCTCTTCTCCCCCAGGTGTCTATTCTGCAGACTGGGTTGAGAGAGTTGTACTATAATGAATGATTTTATATTCAAATGGTTTACTGAGCATGATTTGTTTTGTACATATTGGAATATGATTTAACTTATTTTTATTGCCCCTTTTCATCTTTTTTTCATGAGGAGAAGACAGAAATCCCCACCCTCTCTCAATGTGAAGTTCCTCTGTGTTTGTGTGTAGTCTGCCAGGCAAACACGCAACAGCCACAGGATTTCTCACCCTCCCTGCTGGTATCCAGTTTTACTTTTCATTGACATCTGGTTTTGTCTGCGGCTTTACTTAGATTTGTCTCTTCTTTCCTCTCTGCTGCACAGCCTGCACAGGGAAGGGAGAGGGCAATACAGGCAGGACTCTCTTCCTTTCCCCTTCTTGTGTGCTTTACCTACCCGAGTACCAAGGAACTCAGTTCTTCTGGTCTAGGAGTTGTGTGACTGAGGGTAAAAAAATACAAATGTTCCCCCATGCGCCTTCCATCCTCCATGATGTAGATCAAACAGATTCAGCTTCTTTGAAAGTGATTATGGCTGGAGTCATTCCATTGGGCTGAATGTGTATGGTTTGCGCTATTTCCCCGTCCACTTTAGGAACTTAAAACCAACAAGAAACGACAGACAACTGTTTAACTTGAGCCAAGTAACACTTAAAGCTTTATATATTTATTTATAGCATCTTACACAAAGTGTTAAAAGGTTTGGGTTTTTTTTCCTTCCACAAAAAAAAAAAAAATTGGATTTAAAAAAACCCAAAAATCATCTAATTGTTTTTGTCTAGATCAAGAATGAATGTTAGCGGATGAAATAAACCCTACAATTGAGCATCTGTCATGTGTGTTGTCCTTGCATTGGCCTTTCCATGCTGTTCCAGTGTAATATGACTTGCATCCTGTATTGCGGAGAGATTAAGCTGCCAGTCAAGCTGGAGAGTATTTGTTTTCTGCTAGCAACCCCAGCCTCCTAACACGGGCGTACTGGAGCAGAAACCACAGTCTGGTTATTACTATTGTTACACTTGAGTCAACGTTACAAGAAGCCCTTAAACCTTGTCTTTAAAAAAGTAATTCCCTTTAATACTGTACAGTACTCTTGGCTTTTTTAATAGTCATTGCAATGAATGGATTTGCAGGCAATAAATGGTGGTTGTTATAGCAAATATTACCATGTTTTCTGTTTCATCTTCAGAAGTACTTTCACCAAACATGACCCGTGAACACGCTGCCCAATTACAGGGCTGAGGGCAGCTGTGCACCTCATTCTGATACAGTGCAAGTTAGTAAGTTAGAGGGTAAGAAAATGATGATATAAGTGCTTTAGTCCCCTGAGAACAGCCTGATGTGAGCTTGGGCAATACCACCATTACTTCACCCGAGCATCATAACACTTCACACCTTGCACCATCCATGCTGGAGGAGCTGGACACAGCATACGAACCTTCCCTGCCATGCTGCTCGGGTGGTCTTTTCTCTCTCACCTCTGAAGGCAACCCCATCGGTGTTACTGGAAACCCACCCAAATAAAACACATACTCACACAGCAGGAACACAACACAACACCAATCCGTATTGCTGAGGGGCTCGCTTTCCTCACTGGCCCGGGCAGGCACTGATGGACGGGTCCAGGGAGGTGTCGGTGTGAGGGAACCACGCTAAAAGCACAGGAGCTTCACAGCCGCTCACTCCAGGCCGTGTCATGAGCCTGCTGCTGGCGGAGCCCTCACATCCCGCTCCGCTCCTGCCCCGCGGCCGCCGTTGGCAGTGACGCCCCAACGCCCAGCACCGTTCCTGCCCCGCGGCCGCCGTTGGCACTGACGCCCCAACGCCCAGCACCGTTCCTGCCCCGCGGCCGCCGTTGGCACTGACGCCCCAACGCCCCGCACCGCTCCTGCCCCGCGGCCCCCGTTGGCACTGACGCCCCAACGCCCAGCACCGTTCCTGCCCCGCGGCCCCCGTTGGCAGTGACACCCCAACGCCCAGCACCGTTCCTGCCCCGCGGCCCCCGTTGGCAGTGACGCCCCAACGCCCAGCACCACTCCAAGCTCGGTCCGCCTCACCCCACGGCCCACAGCGCCGGCCGCCTTCGAGCGCCCCGCCCCGCCCAGTGCCTCAGCCACAAAATGGCGGCGCGGCCTCCACAGCTCCTTCTCCACGTCAGCTTCACCGCCCCTCTCCGCGGTGCCGCCCCGCCTAGCGGCAGTCTCTGCCCCTCCGGTGAGCGTGAGCCCGTCTCTCTGGGTGCCGGGCCACCCCTCGTCCCCGTGTCCCGTGTGAGGCGGGCGGGAAGGGCTTGGCACCCTTCCGGCGGCTGTGGGTGCGCCAGGCCCAGAGTAGAGGAGCTGTAATCTCCGGGGTGTGCTCTGCAGCCCTCGCTGGGGTCTGTGCGCAGGGCAGCGCCGTGTCGGGCTATGGGCGGTCGCTGCCGCCATGCTGCCCTCCAGAAGGGGCTTTGAGTGGTGGCTGAGCCGCCTCCTTGTGCAGCACCACTCTTCCAGTAAGTCGAGTAGGCACCGAAGAGCCTGGTTACCGTAATGGGGGCAGGCTGCGCTGTGAGCATGGGCGTTCCTGTTGCTGAGACCCGGGTGCTTCTGTGTCCAGAACCTAGTCGGGCTGGTGTCCTGTGGACCTCCCAGGAGGAGGTGTTAAGGCTGTGGACACAGGTCCATCTGCCGCATGGGAGCCCTTGTACTGCGGTTTGAAAGCATGATTTTTCTCCTCATTTACATTCCTTAAAGCCTGGAAGAGACTTTAAGAAGTGTGTCCCAAGAGTTGCGTGCAGGCAAAATGCGTTCGTGTGCGTGCGGTCTTTCTGGGCCGTTTTTGTAATGGCTTTTCCTTTGTATTAAAGCTAGAAGCCTCGAGGAAAAGGAGGGAGCTTAGCTTGCAAGCAGATGGAAAAAGACTTCTATTACAAGAACTGATGATGTGGGAAGGGGAAAGGAGCAGAAAGGGTGCTTAAGCAGAGTTTAAAAGAAGTGGGGAAATGGGTTACTGAGGGTAGAGTCTCCAGAGTATTTTGTTCTTGGTTTTGGGATATTTTCCTCATCATACCGATGAATGTTCGGTTCCCTTGTGCTGGAGTCCAGGATGTTCCTGCTATGTTTGGTCGGTTTACACTCTCCAGCACTGCCTCCTTTGGATATGTTGCCTCAGGTGAATTGGAAAGCGCCCTCCTTTACATCCTGCTGTTACCCTAACAATAAGCAGCCTCTGGCTGCCCTGCTGCCCCAGGTGACAGCCTGCTCTTCTGAATGGAAAGGCTGATCCTCGCCATAGCATATCAGAGGAGGTGCTGCAGAGCTCTTGTCAAAGGGCTGTGTTTTGTTTCTCTGCCTCGTGCACTCACACGGAATTACTTTAACTCTTCAGTAGCGTCTTTGTTGCCGCTGTCTACGGGAGGAGGAGCGGGGCAAGGCTGTTTTAACACTGGGATGGCTAAGTGTTTGCGCGCTGATTGATCGCTGGGTAGCGCAGGTTCCTTTTTCCTTGTTGGGGGTTCACGTGTGGGTCCATATAGTGCTGAAGAGCCTCTTTGTCAGAGAGCAGGAGGAGGGATGGAGATTCTTGCATAATACATATCTAGCAGTCGCTGCGTGGAGTTTGTAAAAGTGGGCAGACTTTAGGAGAGCACCACATACTGCAGCTCGTAACACTTTATGATGTAGTACTTAAGTGGTGCTTACAGTAGTGATGTGTGTTTTATATACAGATAAAATTCGAGGCTTTCTGCAGCTGGAAGTGTTCATGACTGGTTTGGGCACATCAACTCAGACCCTCTGCTGCAGGGGGAAACTAAGGTTCGTACATAGACTAAAAGAACACTGTAGGCTTGACAATAAAGCTGTTTTACTAGAGTTATTACTTATATATACTTATAACCTTCAAATTAAAAGGGATAGTCAATGAAATATTAATGAATTGAACGGTATTTAATAGATCATTGCTAAGTATTTGGTAAAGCAGTCAGAGGTTGCAAGTGAGGAAGGCTTTGCTAGCAAGGCACTGTATGCTTTAACTGATCTGGGAAGTAAGGGGCTTGGAAAAAGCCATACATGCTCATATGCTACAAGCATTATCTACAAGCCTAAAACGAATAAAATTACCAGTCCCTATTAATATTAATCAGACCATCCTGTAGCATATTCGGGTGCTTTGGTATGTGATACTGTTTCTTAGGTCTTAGAAATTCTTTGCCTGACACGAATTTACTCATTTCTGTCTTTGATGCTGCTCTCAACAGGCTTTTTTTACTCGAGTGCTTTCATGGCCCTGCCTTACTCTTGCCTGCTCCCTATTCCTGCTACACAGGACCTGCAACATTTCAAGCAGGGATTGTGCGCCTGTTGCACAGGGGGCTGCAGAACTGAGATAACAGAAGTTCTTAATCGATATCCAGCCAACAGCACAAGGGAATAGTTGAATACCTGTCCCCAGGAGCTGGAAATGGATGAGTGATAGCATTGCTTTAGAGATGTTTAACGACCTATATGTTATTTATATGTTGATTTTTTTCTCTCCTTAATATTGTCATTCTGTCAGGCTTCGGTAATGGGATCCAGATGTTTGTGGAATAAATGAGAACTAGTGATAAATAATAAACAAGTAATTAATGTGGCTTTAATATATTCTAGTTCTTACTGGATTCTGTTTAAAACCTGCTTTTTTTTGTTGACTTAAACCAAATGTTATATTCAGTTGTGCTGTAAATAGTTAAGAAATTCCATAAGGCCTAATCTAGTTAATTCAGGCTGGATACCTGATCCTGAAATGAACATGTGGTAATCAGTCATCAGTTTTCTGGCATAGGCAGTGACAACATGTATAAATCATATGGCCTTTGTGAGAGAGTAAATAACTTCCCCGTAGAGCCCTTTCTTTGAGATCATATTATTATTGCCAGACATTGTTTTCTGAACAAGAGCTTGCAGCCAAATTAGTGAGTGCTCAGATATTTTGCATACTGCAAAAGCTTCCAATATTACATGCTCCTGCTGATGGTATGTTCGTTTCCTTAATTTCAAATATTTTGATGCTAAATGAGGATTTAAAGAATTATGCTAATTAATACCAACTTCTTGAAAGCTACTAAGTTTTACCAGGTTAATGGTAAACCTTTTGTATTACTGGAAGTGTTGAAGCCGTGCTGCTGGGTACTGGGTTCTGGGGTTGTTAGTTTGCTGCAAGACAGGAAAACTTGGGTGCTGGAGAACAATGCCACTGTGAGAGATGTATGGCCTTCTGGATTGAGAGATCTGCTCTAAATCTGTTAGTTTGCTTGGTTGTGGTTAAGATGAAGTGGTGAGTAATCACAAAGAGTTCAGGAGTACATGGTCATCTGTTTTGAGGGCAGTCTAGCCTTCTGAAGCTTCTGAAATGAGCATCACTCAGTCTGTTTGGGAGTGGGAGGAGACGCAGTGGTCCTGCTTGAGAAGTAATCTCTTGATAGGAGCCTAGCTGGTGTTATCATGAAAACCTTTATCACAACTGTTTAGCAGAGTTTCTCATGCATGTATTTTTGAATACTGTTGTGGAGCACATGATTTTTCTCCTCCATCTGGAAGGCTTGTCAAAGGGAAATGTAAAATTGGGAGCCAGAATGCTGGCTTAAGACCTGTCCCTGATGGGGCATGGCCTCATCTCTAGTTCTTCATGGTCACCCTTGGAGAGAGGAGTCTATAGCCTCTTGGAGATAGCATTCAGTTTGAGCAAGTAGTTAGGCTTTTTGCTTCCTCTTTGTGATGTCTTAAGTTAGAGATAACTTTAACTGTCCATCTGCCTGTCTGTTCTGGCAAGCACCTCATATCATGCCATCACGTTGCCATGCATGCCACAGGTAGTGAGGCAGTGATTAGGCACTAGCATGGCTGTCTGTTCCAACACAGGAACAAACCCACAGAGCTAATGCTCTGTGAAGATAGCACACTAAGACAGGGGATGCCTTGATGGGCAAAAAGTGTAGGAGGGTCCCAAATGCTGGTCAAACTGAGCAGTTGTGGCAAGGATTGGTTGTGGTACAGTGATGTCCTGCAGCAGAGATGGCTGTTAACCTGGAAGTTAAGTTTTGCAGATGTTGTTCATGTGATTCCCTTGTAAGTCTGGAGAGGATTCTCCCTTTCCTGGTAATATTTTATTTCTCTGGAATGTTGGGCTTTATTTTGTACTCTGTCAGTTCTTCACTGTTGTAAATTATGTCCATAAAGTAATGGTTCAGTCTAGGTGCATGAAACCTATGCATAAGGCTTTTGTTAGGACTTTATTTCACTGTTGGTTTTAAGCAATTGTTAAAGTTAAGAAATGCTTCCAGTTCTTTGCCATCATAAGCTTTGACTTTTTATATGTACATTTAAGGACTTTCACAAGAAAAGGAAACCATACATCTGCAGGGAGAGTGTTGAGAGGAACAATTATAGCAATAAATAAAGCTTTCTGCTTGCTTGCCAATGCACTTTGTTTACTGCCTCCTCATCAAGTGATCTGCCATTTGTTTGTGTGTGTTTGTTAGGGTCTTTCTCCTCTAAGCCCATTCTTGGTTTTATGTGTATTTTAGTCATCTTGACAAGGTAAAAGAACTCTACTAAGTAGAAGCACTTACAATTCACAGTGCCTGTGACATGTGTTGCAGGACTAGAATTACAGACCAATCAGCATCTTTTACTTTTTTGTTTTCTCTCTGTTTGGGAATCTCATCAGCTGTCTTACATTTTTTTGCTTGTGGGTTCTTGGTTGTGTTCCCCCCACCCTCCTGTGGTAGCTTTGTGAATACAAATTGCTTTGTCTTTCTTCCTCATTCTTTGTGAAGGTAGGTTAGCCTAAGCCTGGGTTAGCCAAAACCCACAGTGATTGGCAGCAGATAGCTCTGGTTGGATGGGGAGGTGGGATGGGAAGATGGTAGGTGAGATTTGATACGTTCTTTTTAGCAGCCCTTGCCTCCTGTCATTCACTTCTTGAGTAGTCCAGAGCTGCCTTCTGTGTGTTAAAAGTGCTTACATGGGTTCCTCTCTCTCCAAACCTGCTTTTTCAAGTTGTCAGTTGTGTTTTCCCCTCAGCCCCCCTTCTCATACTGATGTTATATTTGGTCTTTATTAAGCGTAGATGCCTTACAGGAGGAACTCGTAGTTTTGCCTGTAAGGTGTCTGATGCCTTCTGCATTTCCATCAATTTACTTGCATACTAAGTTCCTTTGACTGAAATGATATTGAAACATTTAGAAAGCTGAAGGATGAATATTGGAGAGGATGGTCATAATGAGATGAAGACAAGCTAGTGGTCACCAAACTATGTCATCTTTTTTTAAAGGTAGGACAGAACCCCAAAATCTCCCATTCTTTTGTGGTGGCAGTGTAGGACCATCACTGAAACTCAGTGTGACATGCTGCTGCTTCCTCACCCTGGTGTCAGACCACACAGGAAATTCTCTGCATCACAGCTAGTGCAGAAGGCTCTGTGGTGGAGCTTTGACTTTAAGCATCTTCTTGAAATGGGGCTGTTATGCTGTAGCTTCAATAACTGTACTGAAATTGTTGACCTTCTTTTCCATTATACCGTTGAAGCATACATAGATTCTTCCATGCTCTGAGCAATATCCAAAAAATAGCTAACACAAAAACTGAAGTTTCCATTACATTTCCTTCACTTTGTACAAGGGGAGAGGTGACAGAAAGGCAGCACATTATTATAAAGGGCCATTTCTTATACATGAATCCTTTACTTTTCTTCTGGGAATTACATGAAAGTAACACGCTGCAGGTTTCATTGTGGAATTGTGGAGAAGAGCGGAAGCCAAGAGATGTCAGTAGTTGCTGCACACTCTGCAGTGTGGTTTATAAAACAGGTAATATAGAGAAGTGTCTATCTGCAGTTGGAAATACAGTTGGAATTGGAAATATGCCAAAGCAGGCTGATACAGAGACTGCTGGCCGAGATGATGCTGTGACAAAATGGAAAGGTCGTCTTGATTAATTGCCCACCTCTCCCTTATTCTGTCTTGATCTCCCTGCCATCTCGGTAACTGCAGGCACCTTTAACTTGTCTGCCATGTCAGGTAGCTTCCATTTAAATGTTGAGTATAAGCCAAACTGTTCTTCCTATTGTATTTCTTAAGGTCCTTTATGTTGTTAAATGGTGTGTGGTAATAAAAGAATTACAGGGAAACTTGCTTAAAACGCTGACCTAGGAGGGGTGGTTTTCTCCTCTGTTCAAGAGCTCAGTTGTTTCCCCTCTCTGCAGAGCTTCTAGCTTAAAAAACAAACAGCAATCGAACAAAACAACCTGTCTGGTCTAGGTGTTTTGATATATAATAGATGCTGCAGGTTTTCCTGCATCTTATTCTTTTGAAATGAGGTAGCATTTGTATCATATTCATTAAGTATGCCCTCACTGTGCCATGAAGGACAGAACACAATGAGACCCTGCCTCAGGATGCTGTGACTTAAATTAGGAGAAAGGAGAACTGGGTTTGCCTCACCCCTGGCATTATATGGCATAATTGGTGATCCTTTGCATGAACAGTAAGGTAAGATTAGGAGTTTCTCACTGTTAACAGTGTGAAGGCCTGTGAACTTGTCTCATTAAGAACAAATAAAAGCTGGCTCTTTTCAGATCTACATTTAGTTCTCTGAGAAGTCAGTGTTACTAACAGCAAAAGATCTTCCTTTAGTATATTTTAAAATGGCTTTTGGGGGCATGTAAAAATACAAAGTTCTTTATTAAAATTATCCTCACCCTGTTTAAATACCCAATTACTCTATCTTGCTTTCCTGACCTACAGAGCAGGGAATAAGCCATAATTGTTGAGGGGACAATGATTTGATGACACTGATGGGGAAGACTGAACTCTCAAACTGCATTAGGGTGCATGGATCATCACATTTTTTTCTCAAAAGTTAGTGATTTTTAATTAATATAATGAAGTTCTGTCTTTGATCCTGGAATTTCTGTCTCTTCTCTCCAGATGGGTTGTTCTTTCTCCTCCCTACAAACTTTCTCATACTATGAGGTGAGGGTTTTTGTTAGTGTACAAAACATTAGTTTATTTTTTTTTGGTGTGAAAAGGTTATACAGGTAAAGAGTTGAAACTGCAGCTCGAAATTTCATAGTCAATTACACCCAGAAAATGATGACTTCTGATTTACACTCAAGATAGAGAATATTAGAACCTGCCTGAAAACCAATTACTCACTTAGACGGTAATTTTGAACACCACTAATTGCTGCTCTCTGAGCTGTTCTGCCAAATGAGTGCTGGAGTGCAGGAACTGGAGCGGGTTAGGACCACACGTTCTGATGCATTCTTCCAAGAAGCACCATAGGGCTTATCACAGAGGGAAGGGAATTTGCCTTATTTAGGGGAGACCCCCAGTGCTTTCTTACCTCTTGGAGCCACTTTCTTTTGCCTGTGCTTCTGCACTGCTGATTGATGGAGGTGTGATTTCGGGTTTCTGTTCTTCAGCCACAGAGCTGGGGGAGCTTCCACTTGAGGAAGTCACCGTGCTACAAACCGGCTATGAGGACACACACAGTGAGGGGAGGGCAGGTTGTGCTCTCTGTTCTGTTAGATCACAGGAATATGTGGGAGAGGATAGCCCAGGCTTTTCTTGGATATTGATGGGAGAGCTTGGCTCAACTATCGGAAGTCATCTCCGTTATAGGAGATGCACTGGATCCAAGGCATCTGTCTGTGGGGATGTCTGCTGTTTGTTCTGGTAGTGTTGGAGGGGAATTCTTATTTTGGTGGGATGCCTTGGGGAGTCAGAAATGAACTTCTTGCAGCAGCTGTTCTCTACAGGACAATCTTCTTTCCAAATCTGCAGAGGCTCACCCCATCTCCCTATCCCGCATGCAGCTGGAAAATACCGACCCACTATAACAACTGCAGGAATTTCTTGGTTTTCATCTCCAGATCTCCTAACAGTGCTAGAGCAAGGCAGGTTTGAGGAATGAGTATGATGTAGAAACTTGAAGAGTGGTAGGGGTGAACTGTGCCTCTCTCAGTGCTGCTGGCACCAATTTGGCAAGGTTTTGTTTGTTTTCCTTCTACTTCAGTATGTGGAAGCATATGATAAAAAAGGAAGTTGAAATAATTGACCTACAGCAGAATAGATCTTTTTAACAACCTTTTGTAGATCCTGAGGTTGCAGAGCATTTTATGCACTTTAAGGATGGAAAACTTGGATGGTGAAGAATATGGGGATTTATTATTTTTTTTTTAACATAATTTTAAAATCCTGGGATTGAAAGTACTGGTGATAGCATAGTTGGGCGAGTGCTCTCTGCTTTATAAGCATTAGGGTGTGATTTTTACTAAGCTGTTGCAAAAAAACCATTGTGGAACAGCTCTTAAAACTAATGTCTGGAGTCTGGATTGGTTTTTGCAAGAGAGGAAGTGGCCTGGGTGTCTTTCAGAAGGTGGATGTTAGTTGGGCAGACTGTGAGATGTGACAGAAGGCAGTTCGATGGAAGTAAGATTGTGCATGGTCCTGGGATTTAGAGCAGTAAGTTTGAATGGGGAACGGTGCAGGAGAAAGGTGCAGAAAGCAAAGGGAGGTGAAGTGGTCAGGTCAGAGCCTGAGGAAGCTGTGGGCAGCAGCTCTTCCTATGGATGGGAGAGGGCAACATGAGTGTGGGAGAGCCTGTAATAATCAAGTTGGGAAATCTGATGGCCTCAACAGCAACAGTTTTAGTTGCGAAACTTCAGAAAAATAGATTGTTTCCACATTTTTACTCAAGAATTCAAGTCTCTGTGCAGACATGGACTATTTTCAGTAGTAATGTTCATTTGTGGCTACTGATAAAAGGTGTGGGGAACCAGACCTGTGTAGCTTTTTGAATTGCAAATGAAGAGGGCATAAATCTGTTCTGTTCTATGCATGTTCTCTGTGAGGAGTGTAAAGCTTTTGCAACTATCAGCACACTGTGCACAGTAACCAGCGTGTTCGACAGCACATTACCCTGTTGCAAGCTACCTGCTTATTTTGAGCTTCTTATCACAGCAGAGCTTCTTACGAATGAATCTACCCTTGCTCCTTTCAAAGCTCAGGTTTCATTGCCTTTCAGGCAAAATTATCTGCTCCTTTTAATTACCCCATGCTTTATTCTGTTAGATTTGGCACAGGATGCAGTATTGAAGGAATTACCAATCCAGATAGACTCTTCTAGGTAAAACCTGTGCAGAGTTTGGGAATAAGTGAATTTTGTGAAAGCTAAAGTGAGCCAGCATCCTTTGTGAGAGGAAGGGAGCAGGGTTTACACGAGGATTAGGCAGTATGTGCTCTCAAAGTCAACAGTTCAGTAGAGTCTGCTCGTTCCATACCCCTGTGGCAGCAGAAGCTGTCTTCTCTGATTGCCTCTCCCTTTGATGCTGCTCTGTGCAATACCTGCCAAGTTTGTATCTTATCAGTGGTGTGGTGACAAGAGCAAGTGCTCGTGCAGTTATGTTGCTTTGTGGGACTCAGGAATATCTTTGAGAACATTTCCACTTGCTTCACTTGAGGCTGTTCCTGCTGAAGGCTCACAAAGGTAACCAGTAAATCCAGGCTTCTCCTGGGAGCCCTGAGGAAGTATTGGTACCTGCTGGTTGTTGCCAGACTTGAAAACAGAGACTTGTGTTCACTCCTCTAAGCATTTTGCCCAACTGGGACCTTAGTAAGTATGCTTAAAAAGGAAAGGAGAGCTGAGAAAGTATTCATGCTTCCTTGTTTAGAAGTGTGGCGCTAAGAAGGAAAGTGATCTCTAGTCCAAGGAGTAATCTCCTTTCCAGATCAGGGAATTTCCCACAGAAATGCTACAGAAGAGTTTGTAGATGGCTGCTCGGGTGCAGCTATGTGCTTTCCCAAGGATCAGGAGAGGTAATGCTCTTTACTGCAGGACTTTAATTTAGGAAATCTGCGTTTCCTGTTGTGGAACATCAGGGCCAACTTTTGTCTTGGACTCCTCTTAAAAAATACCAAGCAAACCCAGCCAGGAACGAGCATTGAAAAGAAAGGGGTTTTCATTTGCAATAGCTTTCTTGGGTTTGAGTTTTGAAGGGGCTCAGTGTTGTAGAACCCTGCCCGGTGTGACATCTTGTACATAAAAACGCTGAGGTCCTGACAGGGCTGCCAGAGGGAATCACGCACAGTTAGCTGCTAGATGTGTGCATGCATGACTGCCTCCCTGCCCTTCACTCCAAGAGGGAGAAAAACAACTCTGCCCTGAAAAAGGAGGAAGGGGGAAGAAGGGAAAGACTATTTAAAAGTAGATTGAGTAACTAACCTGTCTGGAAGCCTGTCTGCCCGTCCCTGATCTGCTGAGCGACTGTGATGCTGCTGTCAAAGTACCCAAGTGCACAGAGCCATGTGAACTTGTCCCATCAGTAAGGGAAGATGATGCAAGTCCAGTACTGAAAATTAGATCCCCAATCCACTTACATGTTGAGGGTGTCTGAGAAACTTAGTGCAGTTTGGTGTTTGCATATAATGTAAAGTACCTGGCATAAAGCCTGGGTAAACCCTTCTGATTTCATGCTCTGCACAGAAAGATACAGTTTGGCTTTGAGTCTGTTACATACACAAAGGGGCCTTAGATGCTGTGCATGGTGCAGTGCAGAATTGTGTGGGTTTCTGTAGCTCTGACTGGAAAAGTTAAGCTCTCCATGCCACATGAGCATCGTGTCAAGTCTTACAGGCTCGGTTTTATGAAACTCTTTGTCTCCCATTCGTTTAATTTTAGGTTCTGCTCCCCTAATTAGTCTGAGACAAGTATTTGTGTTTCTTGGAAACTAAGGCCCTGATCCATAAGCGATTTAAAGTGTCAGGACTGATTGCACTGTGTGCAAAACCTGCCTTTCCCTACCTCTGGGATAGAATAGAACAGTACACAACCATGCCTTCCTAGCCTGGCAAGAGGAGCTGTTTCAGCATCACCTCAGGCAGGGGGTGTGGATCTCCTGGATGTTCCATATCTCAGGCTGTGCCTGAAAGCTTGGCTTTTACATAGACCTTTTCTGCCCTGGGAGTCAAATCCCATGCCATGCCGCTGAGATTATAGCGTAGGCAAGAAAATGTGTAAGGGGCCCCAGTGTGTGCGCATCTTTGGTGGGTGGGAAGAGGCTGGAATTAGCAAAGCTTCTCTCATTGCTTGAGCCTGGGTTTTTCTCTGGCGCTCAGAATGTCCCTCCCCATTGTCAGCATTGATGTCTGTAGGATTCTGACCAAACGTGTGGCTTTGGACTTGCTGCACCAGATTTTGTGAGGTAATAGAATGTTACAGGGACAAGCTAGAACAACAGCCAGTTTTGAGGGAATTTACTGTGCATCTTCTTTTTCTGGATATTCCCTAGTGCTTTTGGATATGCATGTAAGCAAAGCCAACTTGGCTGCCACCTTTGGTTATGGGGAAGGACTATGGGAAAGGTGTAGTGTAGCGGTGTTTGAGTTTTATTTTTGCAGGCTTATAGTTCTTGTTTTCCAGGACAGTTGTGTACCGTTCTGTGGTGTGCTTTAACTGTACAAGGAACAGACTTCTGGCTTGTTGGTTAACTTGGTGAATCTCAGAATCTGTGGGTTCTGCTTGTACTGCAGGCTGCTGGATCAGAATAAGCAGAGTATGGCATGTTGATTTCAGTATAGCTCTGATGGCTCATGCTGAGTGGTTTACCACGGCTGAGCTGCACTACGCCGCTCCTTGCAGGAATGAGATCCTCGTGATTTGCAGCTTTTTCTTCCAGAAGCTTGTCTGTTAGTGACAGCTTCACCCAAGGTCAGCTTAAATGTGACTAGGTTAGATTGAAATAATAATAATCTGTTAAAAAAACACTGCTGAGAGCTTCGTAGGGATCACAGAGGTCCAATGACTTCCTTGAAGGCTGTAGCTACCTTAAGCATCTTTGGATCAGGCCATACTTCCCAGTGCTGTTTGCCAAAGGAATTGATATCCCTACAGGTTAGAAGTGGTTTGCATGGTGTTTCTTAACTTGCATCTGCCTTAACAGAGTGATCGAAATTCCCTAACCAGACAGGCTTTGCCTGAAGTGTTGTTTCATGTGAGCATCTTTGTTGGTTGAACAGAAGGGAAAAAAAAAAACAACCAAAGAGTGGGAATGTTTTCAGGTAGCACGGCTTTAGCAAGGTGTCTCTGTGCTTGCAGTAAGATAAAGGCTCTCAGAGGTAAGCAGGGTTCTTTCTTTGCTGTGTTGCACCTGAACACATGTTCCATGTACTGCACATGGACCGTTCTTTATTAAGAATATACATAGGATGTGATACACAGTGATGTATTTTAATATCTTGCAGAGCACTGATAAGCAAAAGTGAGAGTTCATAGTCACCAGTCAATGTGACTGTTGAGCTGCATGATGAAATCCTTCCCTGTGAATGGCCTCTGCACTAGACAGGCTTCCAGTAAAACCTGATGACATGGGGTTTGCTCTTACCTTCACAAGAGGAACAGAAACTAATTCAGGACAAAAATCATTTTCCCACTTGTTATCTGAGCTGTGAAGTTCTGCTTCAGCTGAGTGAGGTGGAATTATTACCTTGAAACTGGTGATTAGGCTGAGCTCTGTTTTTCATTATTGGCTCTCTGATAACAGAGAAAATGGACACCTCTTCTGGATCTGGTCTCGGCAAATACTGGAAAGCTGTTGCCTACTGATGTTGCACTCTTCTCTTTGCAGGTAAGCAACATTCAGCTTAGTCACAAAATTGTTGACTGCAAACCAACGGCAGGACCTTGAATCTCTGTGAAGTTGCTTTGCTTTTTAACTGTCCGATAAATATTGCTTCTGCACACTCATGCAGCTGTGTTTCAATTGTTCAGTTTGAAATTCGTTGGCAGTCTCGTGCTTGATCTTATCATTTGCTCCTCTCCCCATTAATTAGCTCACAGCTCAGTGACAATTAGCTTCGGAGTCTTTCTGCATGTCATTATGAGGAGTTGCTGCAGTTCTGGAATGTGATCATACTTTGCTGTACTATATTCCAACACTGAAAGAATAGGTGGGCACTGCTCAGCAGTGAATCTGTCACACTGCACAGGGTGTATGCAGGGAGTTTCTCTAGGCTGCTTATTTACAGCTTTAATGGCACCAACAGTTGTTAATTCAGTGACTTGGCTCAGGTATCAGGTAGTTCATTTGTATTCCTAGCAACAGCCAGGGGCTTGCTAACTTAAAATAGTGTGTGTCCCCCCCCCCTTCTCTGCCCTTCCACTACAGATAGGTTTTCTTTTGTGTTCTGTTTTTTAATTCATGCACTCCCACTGTAGTGATGATGTGGCCTTAGAATCGGGCTGTTTGGAAAGTTGGCCTGGTAAAAAACAACCCTACCAAGAAACCTCCCAACATTTATTCTCATCAGATCAGCTTGCTGAGTCTATTTGCTTTGAAGGTTTGTAGTTAATGCTGTGGGTGAAAGGAGTGGGGCTGTGACCAGCCTTCTCTGGGACTACACTTGAAGTACATGAGGTCAGAGTGTACCTGTGGTACCCCACCCTGCAGTTTACTTGCAATGAGATGTTCAGAAGGGATTGATTTACAACTTTACTACTACTAATAAAAAGTATTGGTACAGTTCTAGGTTGGTAGGGTTTTTAAAGTCAGAATTTCATCTTCTAAAGCTAGCATATCTCTTCTGTGTTCTTCTTGTATACTTCACGCCTTTCTTGGCTCTGGACATGTAAGCATGGCCACATGATGTTGCTTTCATATGAATGAAAATGGTATTTTCCATACTGGATTTTCTCTTCTACACAAATGCTTAGGAATCCTAAGCTGCTCAGGACTTAGCTTTCTGCTCTTAAGGGTCACTCTTGAGCATGACCTTGGGCTATGCTTTTAGGGTTCTTTTCTCCCTAAGCTTCACAATGAAGCTGGGTGGTACTGTGTGGAACAAGTTCTTAAATGAATGTCACTTCTTGCATTCCTGGGAAGCTCTTTTGCTGTCATGAAACTCTGTGTCAAGTGGAGGAGAAGATGATAGGAGGTGGTGGATTGTGTGGTTTGTGTGGATCTTCATTTTTTGTAATAAATTCAAACAGCTGAAAATGTTCTTGCAAGCTGTAGCTTCAAAAAGACTCTGAATGACAGAGAATGTATTCTGTATGGGACTTCCTAACTAAAACTCTGGTGCCTTGATTCCTGTCTTCCGGCAGCTGTTTGAGCTGAACTTGACATCTGCCTGCTTCTGTGTTTGTTTGCTACTTCTCCAGAAATGGCTTCAAAATATTTGTGTTGTTTCATAGGTTTCAACTAATCTATGTATGTAAGTCTTAGCTACCATTCAGAAAAAGCCCAAGTATAAAAACTATCAAAATGCAGGTAAAATCCAGTTGGTGTGACTGGATATATTATTCATGGCTATGCATAATTAATAACCTTGTAACTCACCGGTGACAGCAAATCAGATACAAAAGGGAATCAATAAGGACATAAATACTTGGAATAAATAATGTATCTGCTTTCAGGTTGTGAGTCCATCATCTAAATACGAGTGGTTTTCCTTGCATGGTTTTTATATCTTTGCTATTCAATAGTGCTCGTTTTAATTTGATCACTTTGCCTCCTGCCACTTAGGTTAGGTAGAGAAGGTTGTGTGTTGTTTTCTAATTAGATGATGGATTAATTCTTTATCTTCCCTTCTGGTTCTGCTTTAGATTTCTATTATCAGAGTAGCCTGGCTACTGATTTCAGTAAGACTTGAATTATTTACTTGTCTCTTGTGACATACAAACTGAGAGCATGCAGAGCACTTGTTTTGGAGTGAGTCTGATGTCTCTGAACTCTTGCTGGAGAAAGCGAGGAGATAGTTCGTGAAACCACTCCCCTCTTCTCCATGTTGGGTGGGCTGAACAAAGCAGTCTGTTAAGACACTTTCGAGTGGTAGGTTCCTGCTGTGATCCAGGCATATGACTCCTTGTCCTCTCCCACCTAATCTCATGAAGCTGTACAGCTGAATAGGAGGGAGTTTGGGGCAGAATCTGACGGTCATGCTGGGGTTGTGTGAAAAGGCTGTAGCTGAGATTCTGATCTCTGTCTCATACTCAAATACAAAGAAAGAAGGAAAATAAAAACTAAGAAAAGCATTTCTTTTTGGGACCTGGCTGTCTATGGCTGCTGTAGGACTGTTTCTCACTGTTCAATTTTTGTGGAAAATCGTCTTTTGAAAGAAAAATGAGTGCTTATAGTTACTGCATTTATTAACAGTCCTGGGTGCAATTATTTTCTGCAATTGTCCTTCCCTTTTCCCTTCCCCAAAGGTCTCTAGAGGCACAGCCACAGTTTCAGAGTTCAGTTGAATCAATCCCAGTGCTGTATTTGGATATACTCAGCAGCAGTTCTCCAGTCCCTGAAACCACTTGCTGTCTCCTGGTGCTCCCCTGGTCCTGCGGACTTCTGCATCCTCTGGACCTGGATACTTCAGAGGGGTAAATGGAGTGAGCACTGTGTACCTTTCCTTTTTATCTTCACCCCATCTAGCTCTTATAGGACTTTGTTTAGGAAGTCTTCCTCCTAAACCCCACAAAGGCTTTTGATCTAGCACCACACCTGCCTTCCTGGCATTATTCCCCCTTCCCCAAGTTAGGGCCAGACAAGGGTGTGAAGTGTGGGGACTTGGGGCTTATTAGTTCTATGCTGTGGACAGGTAAGGGAAGGTGTGAATGTTGCTCCTTTGCATGTGTAAAGAGAGCCTGCTGGAGAGCCAGAGCTTGGATGTATTAGCAGGCAGTGTGGATTCTCTCTCGTTTTTGTGGCCTCTGTTTCCTGTACTTGTTCACCTCACTGTCCTGGCTGCAGTGCACTGGGGCATGTCTGGTTGAGCTTTGTGTTAGGGTTTGCCGAATTTAGGTGTAAGATACAGTGTGTTATTTTGGTGGAATGGTCTGCCCAAGGAACCCCTTTTAATGTTAAAGGGGTTGGATAATTTTTCCCTGCCTAAAAATTGCCTTTTCTTTGTCATATTAATTATGTTAAAATACCAGAAGCTGTGTTGAGTGTTGCCCATAGTAGGGCTGGTATGTGGAGAGGGAGATTTATCTGCTGTTCCCCAGTGTAAATGGGGATAAGAAAGGGATAACAAACAAACAAACAAAATGCCTATTTCAAGGATTTTCCAATCAGTTAGTGATAGGTTAGAATACTGAGAAACATCCAAAACAACACTTAAAAGAGGAGCTTCTGTCTTGTTTTCTGATACATAGGCATTAAACTGCTGTCTTAAGTAAATGAATGAATGAGCAAACAAGTTGGACAACTTTTAAATGGTTGCAAGGTTGCTTTCCTTATAAAGGCAAGAGCTTTCTAATACCTCATTCCTTGACACCTTCATCCCTAAAATACTAGTCTTTAAGGAAGAGCTTTTAAAATCAACGTTGAGATGTTTAAATATTAAGTTTATACTTGGTGGGGCTGACACTATCTTCAGATCAGGTTTCTGCTTTTAAAATGCAGTTCTTGCATTGATCAGCAACACAAAGTGATCAGGTACATTTATTGTTCCATGGATATGAGCTGGCAAGAGGCTTCTCATGTGTCAGCTGTCTCATGGAAGGGAAGCAGGCAAGGCAGGAAATCTGACAATGAGGAAGAGAGGGGTTGTGTCTTGTTCCCTAGCGGGTTTGTCCAAGAGAAGTAAGCAGAAACTCATTTGGAACCTCAGACAAAAGATATACTGCAAAGTATAGATAGAGCACGGCTTTTGGTCTCCTAAGGTGCCTCTCAGATGATAGCATGTACTTTTGTGAAGGAACTCAATAATGCTTTTAGTTGCTTTAAAATTAAAAATAAAGGGGGGTGGGAGTGTGCAATGGTTTCATTCATGGCATACACTGAATTTTCAGAGCTCACCCTTCAGAGAGGAAGAGAACTTCATTAGTTATATCAGTGAATAGAATGAAGGTCTTGAAAATGTATCATAGAGTCCCAGACTGGTTTGGTTTTGAAGGGACCTTAAAGCTCATCCAGTCCCAAACCCTGCCACGGGCAGGGACCCCTTCCATTGGAGCAGGTGGCTCCAAGCCCCTGTGTCCAACCTGGCCTTGAACACTGCCAGGGATGGGGCAGCCACAGCTTCTCTGGGCACCCTGTGCCAGCGCCTCAGCACCCTCACAGGGAACAGCTTCTTCCTGATGCCTCATCTCAATCTCCCCTCTGTCAGTTCCAAGCCTGTGATTTGTTCCTACAAGCCTTGTAAAAAGCCCCTGTCCAGATTTCTTAAGGTGTTCGTGTACCCCAGGCAGAAGTGTTTCTCTGAGTGGGATGTGAGATGACAGCTTCTCTTGGAAATATGATCTTGCTGTAAGAAATACAGACTTCTACCCTTATGTCCGAGTCCTTTTCCCCATAGTGGGAGGAAGAGAGATGATCCTAGAACTACTAAATAGCTTTCTACAAGACTTTTTGGCCGCTCTTGCCAAAGAGCTTGTGATAATCATGATGAGATACAAGGCGGTGGACCAAGTAAAAACCTGGTTCAATGTAGTGTAAAGATTTCTGTGTTTTCAGTCCATTTCTCCTAGAACCAATCCATTTTTGTAAAAGAGGCATTCTAGTCCTAGTGTAGTGCTAAAAAGGGATGATAGTGTTCATTTGAATGAATTGGCTCATGATTTGCACTAGAAAGTTGATGGCAAGTGAAATAAAATTGCTTCCACAGGATTTTATTACTCATAAGTTGTAAAAAGTCCCCAACCAACAAAGCAGCCAAACAAACAAAGAGCCTCCCACAGCAGATCCAGAAGTTCATCTCTGGCTGCTTCTTTTCCTGGAAGCAGTTAGACTTTCCCGAGGTAACTATATTTGAACTTCACTGAAAAGCCTTTTAACTTAATAGTCGCAGGTCTAGCAAATATATCAGTTCTTCAGAGTATTCATTGCATGTAAAGACATTGCATGTCTTAACATGCATGCGACACAGCCAGCGTGCAGCTGTAGGGCATGAGAATGTGTTCTTCTTCCTACTTGGAGCTGATTTGAGTAGAGTTTGCCAAGCCAGAGCAAACCACACGGGACAAATACTTCCCAATTTAAAAATCGCTAGAAATGACTGGGAAGGGATCAGCAGGCACTTGGGGACTCTTTAAGCAGTGCAAGGGCTCCATCTACAGGTCGAAACATCTGCTAAGATCGTAATTGTATAGGGTGCTTAGAGTGTTACATTCATAAAAGGACCACGTAGCCAAAACCAGTGAGTCTACCAATGTGATTGTGAGCAACCAGCTTCCAACTTGTCTTGTTGGTTCCATGAGAAAGGGTAAGGTTGCTGCATGTGAAGGGGCGGTAGCAGGGAGGTAGGTAAAAGCCGATATTGGCACAAGGGGAAAAATGAGTGTGAAATTGCCATGTGTAAGCTTAGGTGGCACCTGGAAGATGATTTCAGTCACTGTCAGTGTGAAGTTTGAACAGCTTCCCAGCAGTAAGACGGGGGAGTGAGAAATGCAGCTAGTTTAAAGTGATTTTGATAAGCCTGTGCCTGTGGTATCAAGATGCTGGATTCATTGACTTGAGTGGTACCCTTCAAGCCAGAGGTCAACAGTGTTCTTGGGACAAACAAAGCATTCAAGAGGGCAATGGGATGCAGTCTTTATTTTTGAGGTTTTTTGGAAGCCTCCAGTCTTATGGCTCGTGAAAACACAACGTGTTCTTACCAAGATCTGGACAGATAAACAGCAGCAAGGAGTTTTCCCATATAAGCCTGCCAATGTGTCTCCATTCAGAGTTAGAGGCACATTCCTGGGGTAGGAGCATAATTCGGTCAGCATGTCTGCTAATTGGCCTCTGGCTGCCAGTACAGCAACAGATAAGGCCTTATTTACCCAAGAGAGAATAACACAATCTTGAGCACATCTTAAATACAGTTCAGTTTAAGGACAAGAAGTAGAACATTAGGAAAAACGTTCCAAACTCATTTAGCTTTGTTCCTAGGTGAAGATGGCAAAACTGCTTCATAAAAAGCAGGATACTTACTATGTATGTGTGTGCTGTATGTCAAAATCATCTTGTTTGTTGATAGTACTGGGATATCTTCATCAGTCTGGTGCAGTGCACATGAAGCAGTTGATGCTTTAAGTGTTTTCCAAAGGAACAACTCAATAACTGGTGTTTAGAAAGAGTCTGAAGAGATGACTGGGAAATCACTGACCCAATGACATTAGTTTTTGATAAACTGTGGAAGATAAGGCACGTGTTCCAGAAAAGCATAGCAAAGAGTGACTTGTCCAGACATCAGTCTGAAACAAAACAGAGGGGAGGCTCCTGGGACATCAGTGGTGCCTTGAGAGCAGAAATGACTCTTGAGAGAGTTTTATGGGACATAATTCTTGTCAAAAAGTGTGTGAGGAATTACAGGTTTGGGGTTTTTAGCAACACTGAGAGTATACATGATTGCTTCACAAACGCCTACCTTGTTGCTCCAAGATGATAATATATCCTTAGAGCATGTGTTGAAAGGTCTAAGGACCAGTTAGCAAAGTTTTAGTCGTAATAGTTAGTGGGAATCCCTATCAAATCTGTGTTTGAGATTGTTTTCCTCTGCAGTGATGTGTGCTGTTCAGTGCTTTCGTAAAGGTCTGGAAGCAATTGTGGTGACAGCTGTTCGGCAGCAGTGAATCATACACAGCAATGCAGATTTCTTGGGGCCTCTTTCTGCAGGGGAACAACAAAAGCATTTCAGCAAGGCATATTCGAAATTAACATCTAGGAAGGAGAAACACAAGGACTTCCAACACATATGGGACTGTATTAAGTCAAAATAAGGTTTTAATGATTGTAGTGGACAAGCAGCTCAAAAGAAATTCTCAGTGGGATAGGTAGAAGGCCTCCTGTGGTGCTTTGTGGTATTAAAGGCAAATATTCAGTAGAATGCATGTGGGTGTACAGAAATAGATATGCACAGAGACATTTTTTCTGCATGCAGTGTTGACGAAATTGATCCTGGAATGCTTGGAATAATGCATCCACTTTGGATGCCAGGACTTTCCTTTTTTTTTTTTATTAAAAAATTAAAACCCTAAACACCCAACCAAGCAAACCAAGAACTGTCAAAAAACCAGTCTAAAGGCTGAAGGAAGTACTTTGAGCTCTGGAATTCCTTCCTGTGTGTTTATTGTAATAAATAAATATCTACAGATAGGGAGAAGATTGGTGACTAAAGAGTTTAATACCTGAGACATGTCCTTTTCGGCAGAGAGGCAGAGAAAGGAGATGTATGAATGCTAGAAACTTTCCCCAGAAAGCAGCAGCGAGAAAGATGCATGGCTATAGTGTTAGGGATTAATGTTAAGTAAACCAAGAAGTTGGATCTGTGTTGTGTAGTATCTTTTAGGAGGAAGCCAAGGGCTGTATGTGAGGTGGCTGTGCTTCATAGAGGGGGAATGGTGAGAAGTACAACAGCCTTCAGTGAACAGGCAGTGAGATTGGTGAGCTCTGGAGCTAGTAACACAGTGTACCCCTCTGGCCCTGTTCAACTAAGGTACTAGCTGCCCTCTCTTAAATATGGGTGTATGTCTTAGTCTTTCCTCTCACATCTCATCTCTTAGGAGGTGAAATAGGTCAGTCATAAGGATCTTTGGCTTGCAGAGTGGTCCTGTCAGCAAACTGGTATCCTGCAGGCACAGGGCTGTGGTCAGGCAGGTCCTGTATCTCCAGGTGTGTTTGTACTCAGGTGTAGTAACTCAGCATGAGTTAAAGCAGCAAAAATGCTTGATTGCATATCATGTGTTTCCTGGGCTGCCTGGGAGCAGGAGAGGACCCTGCTGTGCCATAATCAAGCATATTTCTTTATTCCAGATTTTGACACACAAGAAATGCTGTTCACTCTTCATCAAGCCCCAAGCTGCATAATAAGGAACGAATTCAATGTATTCCAAGCACAAGGCAATCTAGCTTAGCAATGATCTTAATAAAGTCTAGTCAGCAATAAAGCGTGGTAGTCACAAGTGATTTTCCTTGAGTGTCCTGATGAGGGAATGCTGTTCAATTATCTGGATTCCAACAAGCAGCTGGCATACATGCTGCAGACAGAAAGGGAGAGTGAGGAAGAGGTCTTTAATTATTTTCAAGTCAGCAAAGATCAGTGTGTTGAATCAAAACAGATGGAGTGTATAATTCACTGGCAATACTCATGATTGGGTAAATATAGTTACATGGCAAAGAGGAGGAAGGCAAAGCAAATGGAGAGGAATTTTCTTGTGGGTAGGCTTTGAGTGTTGGTATATTTACACTGTCACTGCTAGGCAAGGTGGAAGCGTAAATACAGCATCAGAGCCAACCTTTCTGTGGTGACTTGCAAGGCCACTCTGGGGAAGTGGCTGGGCCTGGGGAAGTCAGTTCCCTGAGGAACCTTGAGCTCTGTGTTCTGCAGGGGCTGTGTTGCAGATAGCAGGTTTGTGAGTCCCCTCGTTCTAGAGCGCACAGGTTTAATTCTTTTCCTGCAGTGCACTTCAGACATTTCTGCAGTGACTGCAGATCAGGCTGGACTTGTCAGACAAAGCAGTTGAAGACATTTCCTGGGCATCTGTAAGCTGGTGAAATGTGTGCAGAGGTACCATATAGGTGCCAGATGGAGTTACAATGCTGGTGGGAACTCTGTTCTTTCTGGTTCCCAGTTTCAGGGTTTGAAGTTACACTCCAGTCACCTTCACTCCCCACCAAGTGGTAGTAGGAGAGCTGGTGTGACAAGCTTGTCCAAGCCCAGCAAGAACTTCCAGTCAGAAGCCAGCTGTGGTGGCCTACACTGTTCTATTGCAGTACAAGCTGTCTACTAGGGACAGGCCAGTGGCCCTTTCTGCAGGGAGTGCTGGTGTTAGCTGATGGTTAGAATGGCTTAGAGTTGCGCGAAGGCAGGGGACTCACTGGTGGGTGGTGGTGCAGAAGAGCCTGCTGCCTCCATAGTTCAGCTGAGGATGCTGTGTTGTGCTGCGTGCTCAGTTGCAGGGATGTTTTCGTATGCTCGGGCACTGCCGTGTGTGTCTTGGACAGGAACCCAGGCCAAACAAGTATGTAGAGAGGAGCTCTTCAGGCTTAGCAAAGTGTGTGTGCATGGAAGGCTGGCATGAGGTATCTCTGCCACTACTTCAAAGGCCTGATGTAAAAGGCACCCTAGCTATTGTAATTTGTATGACACTGAAGTGCAATTTAGTGACTGTTAAGCCAGTGCAAGTATTTGATCAATAGATGGAAACAGACAGCAAGAACAGTGTCTGGAAAGGTGGCTGGTTTACCTGGAGACAAAGCACTGCTTACCCTCACACAGCTGCAGACCTGTTCCCCCATTAGAGTCCAAATGGTACAAAGCAAACAAGAAATGAACTGAGTGCCTAAGATGGGTGTAGAGGCTTCTCCTCCCTTCTGTCCCTCCTGTGTAGATAGGAGTGGGACTTGGGCTGCTGTGCTGAATATACCAGAAACTGCACTGAACAGTTTTGGGTAAAGTACTGCTTTAATTCTTTGTCAAACTCTTTGGTAGAGATACCACGCTTCGTTACTGAAGCATGGCTCTCTATATCAAAATCAAGTGCTACTCATGGAGGAATGCAGAGGTGAGGGGAGTTTTGCCATGCTTTGTTCTGGAGGGATTAGCTAGTGCTGCAGCAAAGCTGTGGTTGCAGGTTTACTCAGTGTAGATCTGATATGCCAGAGGCAAAGGGGTGCAGCCAGTGTGTGTTTCTGGTTCTGCAGGTACCCTTTCACCTCATATTGCTCTCAGGTAACCTTGGACCTCTGCTTTTCAAGTGCCTGCTTTCCTTTTCCTCTCATGGCCTTTAAAAAGGACTGTAAGAGAATACAAGCATCCTGCAGTGCCTGCCACCTTCTCATTGGACCAAGCCATAAAGAAACTGGGTTTTCTTCAACTATAGTTCTAATTCCTTGTGTAAGTTCCTTGTATTAGTCCTCCATCCTTTCCCTGCTTTCCCCACCCCCAGCACTTTGGGGGTGGAGGAAAATCACTCTTGGACATTAACCCATGTATCCATTCTGTAATTCTGTGGTTCTATTGATGTACAGTCACATGCTTAAATATTTACTTTGATAATAAGAAGGGTGGTGCAAAACCCTTTCTTGGTTGAGGAGACAATAGGCATATGGCATGTATTTATTCTTTCTGGCTGCTTCCTTTATCACCTTTTAGTCATCTGCTAGGGTTTGCTCTCAGTTCCAAACCTGTGCAAGTTCAAACAGCTGTAGGAAACCACATACATATTTCTATGGCATACAACTGAGCTTTCTGTATCAAAAAGTCTATTTTATAGGTCTTGGATTAATAAAGATGCTCTGGTTGAGAGGCTTTTCTCAGAGTCCCATAAGAGTTTGGAATTCATTCCCACCACCAAAAGAGACCCAGACACAGGTTTGTAGTTGAAAGTATTATTTGAGAAAATCCTAACTTCTCTGAGGGCTCACTATGCAGTTGTTAGGGTAAAACTTAATCGAATGAACAAAATTAATGTAGAAGCACCTTGGGGTTTTGGGGTTTGTTTTGTTTTTTATAGGTAAAGTTGAAAAAGATACAAATCTACCTGAAGTGTAAACCACTTCTATCATTTAATAAAACTTTTTCAGTTTAGGGGTTACTTTAGTACCACAGTCAACAAGACTGGCTTGGAGGAACTCTTTCATTTCTAGAAGCTTTTCAACAGTATCCTGACAGTTGAATACAAGAGAAAGTTGAAAAATATGCTGTAAGCAACTCCATTAAAACATCCGTTATCAGACCCAAAGTAAGTGACATGAGAGACACGGGGTAAAGAACAGAAAAGGCTTTATTAGGGTAGATAGATATTATTGTTGCCAATGTACTGGGGAACTCACTGTAATCTCAATTTGGGTAACATTCAAGACAGAATAACTCCTAGTGTCGTGGGTCAGTAGGTATCAGTGCCATGCTGAGTTAGGGTATATGTTCCTGGACAGACTACAGCAGATTTGGATATGCAAAACAGCTTATATTAAAAGAAATTGGTTTTTTAAGATGGTCACTGGATATTTACTGCTTTGTACATGTCCCACCCCTTACATTTATTTCCTTTACGTCCCAAGAGCTAAATAAAAGAAAAATCTTAGAAACATATTCCTCTGCTATTTATTTTCTAGTAAGGCAGTGGAATCTTCCTTTTAAAATAAAGTACTGGGTGTTTTTCAGGATGACTTTTCACCAAGAGGGCAAGCTGCTTTTATCCAAAATTGGGAACAGGGCCATCACTGTGTCACATAAGTGGCCTTTCTAGTCTGAGGGATCCAAAATTACGTGGTGACCTCTGTAATCCCCTTTTTCTATTTCTGATTATCAGTCTTAATGGTTTAGAGGAGCAGGCCATCAGTGGTATGATCAGAAGCAGCTCTATTTCAGTAATCGACTTGCTCTGAGATGCTTTCTAGATGGACCTGTCAGAAGTTTTCTTTTATGGCCCAGTTGAGCACTATGCACAGATCCACAGTAAGTGACTGCTCTCCTCTATGATTGTTATTCTGTGCAAATAAATGGTGGCTTCCCAGGAAAAACTGGAGCAGTTCACATTCAAAATGATTCGTACCATGTGCAAATGTACTTGAGAACAGGTCCAGGACTCTTAAGAGTACTGGGAAAGGTTCCAAATCTCACAATCCATCTTTATGGATTTTTTTCTGTATCAGTGGTGAATTGAATTGGTTTATTATTATTATTATTTTTCCTTAAAAAGAACTGAAGAGCATGGTCTCTGTTAACCATAGGGAACAAAAATATCCTCCATGGCTTCCTAGATCTTACAAGTAAAGAAAGTGGGGAGTTAGGTGCATACATTCACTATTGGAATGGAGGAGCACAATTGGGGGGAAAAAAAAGAGAAATCTATAACTGACATTTAAGAATATTTTCTGCCTATTCAACTCCAAACAGGCCATTGTAAATTTTGTGCAGAATTTAAGAGGTTATTTGCTTCTTTGTCTCGTAGCTTCAAATAACATAGGCAGCAAGATGTGGTTCTAGATAGGAGAGGGTCTTGTTTTGCAGAAAATCAGCCTCTCTTGGTCTGAAGTCTTAGGCAGATTCTTTTCCTGCTCGCATACAATTCATCCTAAGCTGTTCTCCTCTACCACCCTCGATGAAACTGTTGGACAGCTGCTGCCTACCTGATCCTGTGCTATTCATTCCATGTGCTCCAGAGAGGCAGATGTGGTAGCAGAACACAGAAAGGGTAATCTTACGTGTGCTGTATTATCTGTTTAAAACAGGCTAATTAACATGGCATGTAATTAATTGGTGGGCAGGCACATTATTGGTTTTTACACTAGTTTGCAGTAAGTCTGCTTGTCCTTAACTAGAGCAGTTATGATGGAAAGCATAAGCCACTTGTAATTTACAGAGCAGTAGGGAGACTCTCTGAATTTAGAAACGCACAAGGTGGAGGATACCTGAGCTGATAACTCATACTCTTGAAGTTCCTGGTTTGATATCCAGCCCCCCCATGTTCACAAAGCTTTCCCTCAGGAGAGTGAGAGATTATAACCTGTCCTTTCCAATACCTTTCTAGAGTCACCCACTTGTGATACCCACCAGAAGCGTATGGGCATGTTCCTGATTAGTTTACTGACCTTGTCCCCAGTGCCAGCAATGTGTGTTTAAGGGACCCCAGCTCTTTCTTTTAACATGTATTATTAAGAGTTTGGGTTAGGGATGTGAGCTCTTTATTGAGCTGGCTGGAGAAGAGCTGCTTCTCTGTTCAGCTGCCCTATTGAACAGTTCAAGCCAACAGTTATAGTATTAACAGATTCCTCCAAAACATCTACAGAATGTATAATAGAAGAATTTTAGAAGAGTTTATAAAGTCAGGATTATCTTTAGTGTGACGCTCTCACAGCACAGAACATCGACCTGTATAAAAACATGGGAGGCAGAAACGATCCCAGTACATAGGGAATTATATTTTACTGCTAGAAATACTACTTTAGTTCTTAAATTTCAGCTCTTCAACTTCTTGACGTTTTGGGGAAGCAGGCAATAATACTACAGAATGAGGGAAACGGGGTTTGAGTTTTTAAATTGGTATGTTCATAAGAGAACTATGGCAGTATCTCCTTTGATAATTGACATGAATATGAATGATATGAATAATGATTAATTCTTGTGTCTTGTCAGGGCACAGAATGAAAACAAATGCAGGTGAAATATTCAGAAACTCCAAAATCAAACTAGGGCTGGAAAGACTGCAAGCAAAAATAATGCTCAAAGGACTGAGTGTGAACTAAAGCTCAAGACCTAAGAACACCGAAGTTTTTATTGATGTGACAACATCTGTTTGAAGAAAAATAAAGTTAATGAAATGTACAAGATGATAAACTTCCAAGTTTCCACAGATTTCATAACAAAACACATTCATGAATCAGTGAACCACAGCAACAGTAAGGCCCTACCAGTTTTGCAGACTGATTTAAACTTGGAGCAGGAAGGAGGGGAGGGCACTTGAAGTCAGGTGGGCTAGGGTGTCAAATTCCATGTTCTGCTCACCTTGTTAAGTGTAGGCATTTGTATTTGGGTGGACATTTTAATAGATTGTGATAGCTTTACATTAAGCCAAACCACTAAAAATTGGCCAGAAAATGAAGACAGAAAATAGAAAATCTAAGTAATACTAGATTCTTCTTTTACAAAACCAAGGGCATACTGAACAAATCTGAGAAGCAATTCCAACCATTTGAAAACCTTCAGATAAAACAGTATCCCATTCAAGGCATGAGTCTG
Organism: Agapornis roseicollis; assembly: GCA_002631895.1. Lineage (NCBI taxonomy): Eukaryota > Metazoa > Chordata > Aves > Psittaciformes > Psittacidae > Agapornis > Agapornis roseicollis. The sequence goes on along the minus strand of NDXB01007193.1, from coordinate 95,304 downwards.
AGCCTTTAATGGTACCTGGAAAAATTCTCTCCATCTGTTGAGGTTAGGATTTATGTTCTAGCCAGTGGCTCAATGGGTCTGAGATTTCCAAGCTCTGGAGTCAAATCTGAGGCTAACAGGATCTTCATCAGTGGTGGAGGTAGCGACAGCTGAAGGAAAAAGGCTCTTGGCTTTTCCAGTGGATTTTGAAGTTTTGTTTCTGAAATGCCAAATTCCATCCTGGGCTCTTTCATCTCCACCACAGGTGCAAAAGACCAGTATTGCTAATTCCAGCAATCATGATCCTATTTCATATGCAGAAATTAACCCAAAGGCGAGTAATAAAAATGCATACATCATCCCATTCAGTTATTCAGCAGTTTTGCAGACATACCAGAAAAAACCCTAGCTTTCCATATAAAAATTGTCTATGAAACAGTCTAACTTGAATTTTTCTCCATGGATCATAATTCCACATGTGCTGCTGGATCTGTTGAAGAGGAGAGAAAAATGAACATTCTGTTTCCAGCTGCCTCAATGGGCAGATTGGTTTGAAAATTAGTACATAAACAGCCAAAGACTTGTTCTTTGCAAGGTTACCCGTGACTGAAGTACAATTCATACCCATTCTGTCTGGCCCTTTAATTAAGGGTTAAGATAAGGCCAAGGTCATAAAATTGCAGGAACAGTGAGGGTCTTTAACAAATCCGGAACAAACATGCAATAACGCTCTCTGTTCTCTAGGTTTCAGAAGCAGGTGAAGTTACACCAGCCTTGCTCACCAAGGTCTTCCTGTCCTATTAAAATACACATTATTTAACAGCTTGTCCATGCAAGCTTTTGCATCGTGCAAGTTTACAGTGAGTAAGTATGCAACTTAACGCTACTGCAGAGAGATAGGAAAAACCTCAAAGTAGTTGGGAAACTGCGTAAAAGATTACCATGTGTGTGTTGTCCTGGCATCTCAGCTGGTATTCCTGTTTCTTTTTCTTTCTGGAAAAGACTTTGGAGCTGTTTGATTTCTTGATCATAGTCCTGCCATTCTGGAACTATACGCATGGCTGCTTGCAACTTGGGCTCTTTGGTCATTGGGTTATTACACTGCAAACACAACAGAAGAACTGTTCAGATACTTCATATAGTCAAAAAGGGTCATTTACTGAACAGAGGTATGCTTCCCCCTGGTGGATTGCATCTGTTGTTGGTGTTAGTTCTGGTGTCCTCAACATCAAAAGGACATGGAGCTGTTGGAACAAGTCCAGAGGAGGTCACGAGGATCATCAGGGACTGGAGCATCTCCCATACGAAGACAGGCTGGGAAAGTTGGGGCTGTTCAGCCTGGAGAAGAGAAGGCTGCATGGAGACCTCATAGCAGCCTTCCAGTATCTGAAGGGGGCCTATAGGGATGTTGGGGAGGGGCTTTTCATTAGGGACTATAGTGACAGGACAAGGGGTAACGGGTTCAAACTTAAACGGGTTCAAACTTAAACAGGAGAGGTTTAGATTGGATCTAAGGAAGAAATTCTTTGCTGTGAGGGTGGTGAGGCACTGGAATGGGTTGCCCAAGGATGCTGTGAGTGCTCCATCCCTGGCAGTGTTCAAGGCCAGGCTGGATGAAGCCTTGGGTGGCATAGTTGAGTGTGAGGTGTCCCTGCTTATGGCAGGGGGGTTGGAAGTGGATGATCTTAAGGTCCTTTCCAACCCTAACTATTCTGTGATTCTATGAACCACACATGCCTGTGTTAAGGTGGAGTACAGGGTAAAGTCTCTTTCCAAATTCACAGTAATGCCACTACTCCAGGTAAGAGAAATACAGAAGCTAAAGGAAAAAAAACTGAAGTGCTGAAAACACTTAGGTAACAGTACAGGCACCTAGGTCTGAAGAAGGGAAGTGCCTCTAAAATTGGTCACTCTATTGTGACATAAGACTGAGGGAGCCATACTGTACTTACTAGATCAATGGTTTTTGCTTTCTTCTTTGAGGAGTCATCACACCATGTTTCACACCACAGCCACTCCTGTGGCAGTGATTTAATTGGCACCTGGTGGATCATGTTGTTAGGCAAATCCTGGTGTTAAGAATGTGAAGAGTTAGTATGTGCAGGGTGGGAGAAATAACCCTCAAACCAGATAGTATGGAGAAGGTCAACTTTTGTAAAGAGTGATTTTTTTTCCAGGGCAAGTGTTGAATCAACAGTTCATGCCATTCCAAAGCCCTTTGGGGAAAAGCTACGTGCTATAACTGTTAATCTTACTTTGTTGAAAATCAGTTATTTAGCCAACAGTATTAAAGCAATAATATGAATCTAGTATCAAACTTGTACTGGATCAGATTGCAAAACTGTTCCTAATTGATTAGAACCTTAGTGTTATTTTTATCATCTGCCACAATACAAGTCTTATTTTGGTGTTTAGTCAGTGCACAGTAAAGTACTTGGAGCTGGACAGCCCAAGAAACAAATACCCGGTTGTGTTATGTATTTGTCTAGAAGTATACTGGAAAATTTGATAGTCTTAAGACATTTAAGGGTAAGGTGTTGTTTCCACCTGGCTGTTATGGTTGATGCTATCAGTACCTGCTACTGGCATGTGGCTGTGACTGAAGTGTGGACAGGGAAGGAGAGGTCCCAGTCTGCCATTATAGCCCATAAAGCAACACAAAGCCAATAAAAACACACCTGGTCAAGGTTGGACAGACTGTTAGGATCCTGACTAAGACCCTGATATTGTCCTCTGAGTCGATCTCCAGCTGCTATCTTTCTGAACTTCTTCAGATCCACAACATACAGAGCACTATATGGAGATGATGCAATTAGTAATGACATTTGACTGATGGGTAACTTACTGCAGCCCCAGTAAACCCCAAGCTACAGTATGCTAAAACAATCTCTTGGTAGCAGTACATCAGATTGTCTAAGACAAGGCAGGAAAGCAGTTCTAACAAGGTCATGGCACGTACAAAAAAAATTCCAACAGATCTATCTTAGCTTTGCTGTCATGCAGTCCCTTCTTCCAACACTTGTTATTAACAAATGAAGATGTCTGGTTAGTTAACACTTCAGTTCTTCATCTGTAAAAGTTGTAGCATACTGAAAGTGACTTCAGTGCCCTTAGGGCACCATAGGCAAAGGAACCTTAAAGAGGCAACAGTAAGCAACAAGTGGTTCACTGCAGAGTTGTTTTCACCTCAGCTAGTTTTCTGCTTCTAAGCAGCAGCAAAAGCTTACCCCCTCTATTTGGAAAAACTGAATTCTTCAGTACCTGATGTGGTATTTTCTTCCAGCTAGATGACTTGCCCAATATCCCGATTTCCAGAACCTGTAGCCATCCATTTCTCTTCGACTGTCACAGAATGGAGTATATCCATAAGGAGCACCATCTAGATTGAAGTCTCGTAATTCCTTAAGGTCTGTGCGCACAATCTGAAGGGAAAGGCCATTTTATTTAGAAGGCAGAAGCCAATCACCAGTTCTTTGGAAATGCTGGTCAGCATTTAATTCAAACTGAGCAAACAGTTAGAAGAAGAATTACCCATTATACTCTGCAGTCTTTTGCATTGTGCATATGTAGTACAGAAACAGCACAAAAGGTGTTTAAAGCTGCTCTTAGAGTTGGAGAAACTAAAATAGAGCTTAAAATAAACTGGTAGGGGTTGGTCTGACAGCTGGAGTGTCAAATTATTGCTTAATAAGCAGCAAGAATTTTCACTATGAATTCTGCTGTGATCCTTTGTATGCTTTCCTCTTGAAAAGTTCACAAACCCTTCAGGGATGAAGGCTTTTTAATGTCTTTTTGAAACAGATGATGCAGCAGTGACACTGCTTAAAAAACATCACTCTGGTGGGAAAAATGCATTAATATCTCTTCTATAAACGCAGCAAAAAGTGTTTCAAATGTGAGAACAGCATTGATGAAAATCTACACTAGGTGATACTTAATTTGTAATGGTTTTAACTGACATGGGATCACACTGTACATACGCCAGAACACCCAAGGCATTTTTTACTTAGGTGTCAATAATCTGTACTTCTCAGTTTCATGTATCTTTTTGAAGGAATATTTTTGGCAGCTCTCATGCGCATGTATCCTGTACTTCCAAACCCTCCAGGCAATAAGCACATACAAAGCCTTATACCATTTGCTTTGCAGCAGAATGTGGCTTCATGCACAGGGGATTTTGCCCTCCCGCTCCTCTGAAAGCCACTCAAGTCTGGCCAAGCGGGAAGCAGGGGGTGGGAGGGTGTTCAGTGACTTAGGAAAATATCGTATGTGGTAAGTGAGCTGTAGGCTGGGAGAACAGTCACAACTGCAACATGGAAGGGTGAAACAAGAATCTGTTTGGCAAACTGGCTGGAATCAGAGTGAGTGAATGAGGAACCAGCCAAAAGAAAAGTACAGGCCAACAAAACCAATCTTTGTGGGAACAGGCCGGAAAAACAACACTCACTGAAGCATGCTATAGTTACAGAATCAACCATCAATCGTGCCTGCAAAGGGCTCAAACTTGTAACCTTTCCAATAACAGAAACTGTAATCAAGAACATACTGTTCTTAAAGAAAAAACAAAATGCCAAGTCATTTCAACCTCTGTGTTACCTGATCAGCATCCACAAACAGGATTTTATCAACAGCTAATGGGAAGAGCACATCCAGAAAGAGGATCTTGTAACCCCAGATGATACGCTGCTTCTCTGTTTGCTGATGAAGCCAGCGTGGCCATTTATACTGGACAAGCTCATACTGGAAGTTATACTTCTTTGCCATGTATGGGATGAACTCCTGCAGAGGGAGGGGGAAAAAAGTAGCTTATCTCAGTTCTTTGTTCCTCTGCAGGAAAAAGAAAAGTGCATGACAAGAGATGTACTTCTGTCCTATAATAAGGCATAGAACATTAGAAAATGAAATACCACAAAGAGAAACTATAGTTTCCTTGTTACTTCAAACAAAGACATAACCCCAAATGGAACAATTGGTACAAATCATAAAGCCAGCTGCCATCAAACAACTAAGTATTTTGGCATTTTGCCCCACACAATTACTTATGAGCCATTTTATAGTGACCCACAGATCAGTTTAAAAGAATGCATTAACTCAAATAATAAAATTTCACAGATGGGAGAACTGTTACTAAGGGCTGTACAAAGCACTGAAATTGGGAATAGTAAAATGAGAGAAAGTAACTTGGAGAAATTCTTTACTAGAACTGCCCTCACTGTCAAAGCAATTGACATTCTCATCTGTGAGGCTTCCTCTGACACTGGGAGAGTACAGTTTAGTCAAGGGATGCTGGCACAACACAGCCATTGTAGAAAGAGAGGAGGGAAGTATTTCGTTGTACCACTGCAAGAGGTGACTGACAACAGCAGTCATAGCACAGCCCATGGTTGAAGCAACAGGGACACTGCCAATTTCGTCCCCTTAAGTTCATGCTGAACATGTGAGATTCTCTCAGAAATGCTCTTTCCTAATATTGGAAGTTCAAATCTCGTAACATTCATTTACCTACGGTTTCTGTTTTGAATCCTGCTGTTTAAGTATTTTCAGGTATACTCACCTAGGGCCTGTATCACTCTTTACCATGCACGGCTCATGTAACCTCATCAGCCTGAAATGTGGTCTTATTTCCTCCTCTTATGGGGCTGCCTCCACACCTAGTCACAGGTATTGCTTTGTTGGTAGGCTTTTTTCCTATAACCTTTCAACCCTTGTGTGTTAGATGTAAGTTTATAGCCCTGAATTTCATCTTAAAATCTACACCTTTCTTGTGTCAGTTCAGATGATTTCAAGTATGTTTTTCCTAACATGTGCTCTTCTCTTAAATATTTACCTGCAGCATGAGTTCCACTTGCCTGTTATTTCTCACAGCTTTCTAGGCAGAGTTGCCAGCTAACACCAACTTGATTTTTTGTCAGAACATAAGGTACACAGACAAGTGTGCATGTGCTTAAACAAGAGTACGTTACAGAGGCTGCAACTTGAAAAGCAAAAGCTTTTCCCCACCACAGAATAGATTTCTAATGAGTTACAAACCTTGAATGTAGGCGATAAGTAGTTCTTCAGAAACCAAAACTTTAAAGGGGTCTTGGTGTGCTTCAGCACAGACAACATCATTATGCTATCAAAAGAAAAACAATAAAGCATTTACAGAAACAGGGGCTAGAAATCAGCTGTGCCACAGATTACAGATAGCTGGTTTACATTGCTAGGCTAACTGCAGGTAACTTGATCTTCACACATGAAGAAAAACTGGGTAGCTGCAGCCTATTGCAGATTGCTTGGTTTTATCTCCAGAATAACTAAACCTCTCACAATCTTTTTATTTTAATGAGTCAGAATATGCAGCCTGTTGGCTTTCACAGTCCTTTGAGAATGGAAGTTCTTTTCCAAAGCAGCTACAACTTATTCTATAGTATCCTAACAATACATTTGGATTTGGTTATTCTGTAGTGAGAAAATGTAGGACAGAGACAATGCCATCTATTAAACCAAGTCTGGTTTGAACGTGTGAATGTTATGCACGATCTAGAGGACTTCTGAGCTGCTGAGAAAGTTTGGGGGCTTTTTTATATTCTTGCAAATCCTAACCTTTCTTCTCTGGAAATCAGGGCACATTATCATTTGAGACAGCAGGACTCACCGTAAGAATCTTTCATACAGGTGTCCTGAGGCCACTGAGAATATATTTAGTATATCATCTTTATCCTGTTTCACATCTTCATTCTTTTGTCCTCCTGTGAATCCCCTGAAAGGATAAATGTATTTATATAAAGGACAAGAGAGTAAGGGACAGTTACATAGGAAAGAGTGCAACCGATTATGATATTGCTACAATGTTGGTTTAACATAGTACAGCTGTGAAGTTTGGTGTCATTCCCCCATGCTGGTCAGGCTATCCTCCACAAGGCAGAGTACTGCAGACACGGGTGTGGAAGCATCAATGGCTTACCTGTGAACACTGAACATCAATTGAATGACTGCTGGCAGAGATGCAGCTGCAGGAAATGAACAATGTTCACAGGCTCCCAGGTAGCAGTGGGGATAAGGGAAGACCAGCAGGTGCAAAGCAATGCCATGGTCTCTAGCAGCAGAGGAAATGATATGAGAGATATCCCTATGAAAGGTAGCCCTAAATTCAAGCAGTCTTAATAGATAGCTATGGAATAGCACAGATGAAACTCTATCATCAAATAGTTTTCCAATTTCAAGAGAGTTTCAGGTTATTATTGAATTAGTTTTACCATTTGAGGGATTCCCAAAATCCAGATTCATTCTCACTGGTACCATCACTTAGTAGATCTTCATTCATCATATCCAGTTTTTTCTGAACCTGTAAAGCATAATACTGCTCTAGTGACTGAAACCACAACTCACAAACAGCCATGGAGTGTGATTTTGATACTGGCTCTGTTTGCATCCATGTGGATTCTGCCCAGTAGAATGAGCTGACAGGTGACCTAAGCTGCTTGGAGAATCAGCTCAGTAGTGAGCTAACATTTTCAGGATGGATGCCAAAGTTTTCTTCAGACACTAAAGGCATGTTAGTCTAGATGGTTAAAATGCAAAGAGGTTTTTGGTGACAGACTGACAAGGAAAAAACTCAAAGAAACCAACTAATGTTCCCCCTTCCCCTTATGTTTCTAAATGGTATTACTGGCTACTGAGCCAGATGTATGATAACCATCGCTTTTCTTATCAGTTGTCCTCCTTAATCTTTTCAGCTCTTGTTATCTGATAGGCAATCCTAAAAGACAGACAAATTGCTGATTTATCTTTTAAATTTACCTTTTATTTATATATATATTAAAAAAATGTTTTATTTAAATAATGTATTGCCAGATGAATAACATTTATCTGTAACAATGGATACACTGAATATTTATTACCATATGTATACAGGCCATACAAAACTGACTTGCTTTTTTCTGAAGTCGCAAGCACAACTGAGTCAGTAAAACATAAGCACTGTTCTCATGGGCATACAAATGGAACAGCATCTCTATGTTATTCTCTCCTGTCTCAAAATACCAAAACCATGTCTACAGATAATTCTCTTATTATCGATACTGTGATATGACTGTTGTGTAAACTGCCTCAAGTGCTTGTTTGTAGGAAGAGATCATCAGGCCTTAGTCAAAGTTTCTTCCCCACTACTGGTCAATGTTTTTTAAGAGAAGCTCTAGCTTTTAAACTCACCTTCACTTTAATAATTTTGCTCTTGAAGTTGTTGAGAACAACACTAACTTCACTAGCTTCAGGTGGAGAGTCTGTGCCATCATGGCTGAAAATAGAGTAGACCTTTACTACAATGCAGAAATGTGTTCTTTTTCTTCTATGTATTTTTTTACATGGTTTTAAGCCTTAGCATTGTAAAACAGGTTTGAGACATGTGGAAATGAAACAAACACAAGTATCTGAACATGCACTTATTGGGTTTTTTAAAATGAATTAATTCCATTCATCTCATGTAAATTATGTTCAGTACAAAATGTACCTTGCTCTTCAGGATGCTGTGGCAGGGGAGCTATTAGATTCACGTATTACAATGCCTACCTAGCTCAGAAGTTTCACAAGAGAAAGACTGAATTATTGCTTTAACTGTCCTACCTGTATATTCTGTAGATATCCTCAGATCTGCCCTTTCTCAGTCTTAGAGTCCATGCACCAGGATTGGCTTTTAACTGGAAGTAGCCCTATAAAGCAAAAAGAATATTTCTCAGTTTCCAGAAAATACTAATGTCAAAACCCAAGTTTTTAAGTCATGTATTTTGATCCACTGTTTTAAATCTGGAAATAGTTATTTGTAAGCCAGCTGATTAACATAACCTTAAGGCATTAAAGTCCTTAAAAACAGGAGGAAAAAATCCCAGAAGTTCGATTCAGAATTGTTGGGTTTTTTCCATTGGAGACAGGCATATGGAAAAGTCCAGCATCATTTGATAGAGTCTTCAGGGTGCCTTGTTTGGAACAGTGCAGGCTTTTTTATGCAAAAGCCTTCGTGAGGGAGTAAGTGGATTTCAAAACACTCATTGGTAACTACAGTGCAGCGCATGAAAAGTCTGCCTACAAAACTAAATCTAAACAATTTTTAAAGCTCTACAGACTGGTATTCCATCTACAGCAGCAAACGGTAACATAATTCGTATCATACAGTTACAGATATCTTTTCTATGGAACTCAAGAAATCACAGTGTGTAATGCAGATTTTGTATACACATCTTGTTGGAGTTTGAGGTTCCAGATCTGAACATTTTCTTCTGTGATTTAGACTATTGCACCTATAGAAGATACAAACATTTGTAGTCATGCTTCTATGTCCCCTCCAGTTTTGTATTGTGCATGCAATTTCATGAACCAGTCTGCTTTCTATCATATACGTATATATATAAAAAAATATAAAGTATTAAAAAAAGCCCAGCGCATATTCCTGGTCTTTTCATACCCCTTCACCCCTGGATTTCCATCACCTTCCTCAACTAAATTAAGCAATTCCCATTCTTTCACACTTCTGCTATTTTCTAGAATGTCCGCTATTCTTGCTTACTCTCTCCATATGTTCCACAGATCTCCTGAAGAAATGGGTCCAAAAACAAGACAGCTGCCCACCTGAGGCTTACAGCACCAGAATGGATGGTCTAAGGAGTACCCTGTCTAGACCTTCTCTGGAAAGAGGTTGGTAAAGAATATTGGCATTGTTTTAAGATATTCCAGAACACCTTTCTTGGCAAGCTGCAAGGAAAGGAGTACATCTTGAAAAAGGTAAGGGACATCTAACTATACTGCAAGCTTCTAGACATCAGTGTTAGGAATGATATGGTTCTGATACATTTGTGAGGAATTTCGTAGTGTAAGTAATGCCATATATCTGTAACCTGCATACAAGAAAATACTTCATAGTTTATGCAAGTGATTGTGCTGACTGGAGGACCAGTTATTTGCTGCCAGTTTCAACTTGAACGCTTACCAAGTTGGCCATAACAATGGTATCAACGATGACAGGAGTGGTTGAAGTTCCCAATGTAAACTGGAGTCCCCGAGGTGGCTGTCCAGTAGTAATATCATAGCAGTGTCCTTCCAGAAGCAGATACTCCAATTCATATTCTGCAGCTACAATATTGTCCACCTGTAAGGAAAAGGTACTGTTGAATTCAGCACTAGCTCAAAAGTGCAAATTGTTAGTGATTCAGTTACTCTCTAAACCAGCCACAATTGTTAAATAACACTTAATTTTAACAGCATAATTTTATTAAACAAATACCTAAAAAAGCTCAAAGAACTCAGCTCCTTCAAGTGACAGACTTCACACACATTGTTAACAGTATCTCTACCAAAAAGAGTCGAATCTCGAGTGGTAAGATGCTAGGGTAAGAAAAGAGAAGGACTGTTGCTCTGTTTTACTATCTATATTTTGAATATTTTATTGGAGAACGTAGTCAAGTGAGTGATAGGTCTGGCATCTCATAAACAGTTATGATGGGCTCCAGGACTTTGAATCTAAACCTGTTTAAAGGTAGTCTCATCTAGTATTTATCATCTGAGATAAACATTTGGTTTGCACTGAATTACTCTTTACAGAGTGCTAGGGTACTCTCAGAAATACCAATTCCTTTTCTCCTACACCAAAAAGTGCCAAGAAAAGTAAATAAAAAGAAAAAAAAACAACTCAAAACCAACTTAGATCCCTACTAAGCTAAATTCAGCTGTAGGTTGAGAACACTACCTAACCAAAACATCAGTTTGATCTCACAAAGCATCTTCTCCCATTGCGCATCCACAGTGACAGTTTAATTGCTACAGCACCAACAGGCAGCATATAAGGAATTACAAACTGTGCACCTGCAAAAGTAAAGCTACTGTTCATTTAGAGGCTTTGGATGGTACTTTGAATGCCTGAAACATTTAATCCCCCTTTCTCTCATTTCAGTTAATCTAAGATAGGGCATGGCAGTCAGGCTTGAAATGCATAGTAGTATCAGCCATTTGGAGGTGCAGTTATGGTTTTACAGTTAAGAGATGAAAAGCAAGAAAAAACACCCTAGACCCCCAAAAAATCTGAACCAGAAAAATAAAATCACACATGAACAAACATCTGATTTCCTAAATTTTGGAATAACTAGTACAGGATTAGTAATATTGGACTCTACCACTACACTGCATCATATTCCCAATCAATAGCAGATGCAAAAGTAAGAGGAGATTAATAATATAATGTTTGATGAGAAAGTACCGCACATTTGTAGTGACCACAAGGTTGTACAGACTGCTGCTTTTCAAGAGGCCAGTTTTAAAGGGTTTGACAATCTCATCACACATGCTGCAGGTATACATATATATACATATATCTATATCTGCAGTTCTTTGAGTGTAATGAAATAATGGCTTCTTTCAAGACATAAGACTATATGAGGGCCTCATTTACCATTTATTATTGTAAGATTGTGCCATGAAATCCAGAATTTTCTACTTTGTTTCACACATGGAATTTCTAATTTTGAATTATGTCTTTAGTGCCCACCATAACTTGTTAGTGTAATGCATTTTGTAACCACTGACTAGCCCACTATTTCTAGAGCTGAAAACTAATCTCTTGCAGTTAACTGCTAACTTTAATGATTATTAGCACTGAATTATCCATCCCATTAAAGATAAGTGAAAAATCATCAACTTGTACATAGAGATGGTCTTTTTTCCTTTTTAAGGCCATTTTTCTGCTCAACATCAGCCCCTTCAATCTTTCTTTCCTTCTTATCTTATCCCTATGTATGTGGGGCAGCACTGCCTAGATAATTATTCTAACAGTCTAATTTGAGGCCTGTTCTGGCAGCACTCAGCTTCTAAACCTGCCATGAGTGGACTTCAGCTGAAGCAGTTTTACGGTTTTATTGATACTGCATATCCTTTTGTGGGCCACAGGAAAGTTTGTCAGTAACAAAAGCTGTGAAGGCAAAGGGGAGCTAAAACTAGTTTGGTGGCTTCTCAGGGCAGGGGGAAGTAAGTACAATTTACTCTGTGAAGAGGACTTAAGATCTTACTTCAAAATTTCTAGGCAGGTTTTAAACATAACAGTCTTATTTTTAAGCTGTCACATGAGCTGTAGGGAGCTCTAATCCCAAAAGAATTCTTCAACTAATGAACTGAAGTTATTTAATACCCAATGAGTTTGTTCCTAGCTCAGGACACTCTGAAATGTTATGTACACGCTCAAAGCATCTGTAGGATCTGCTTCAATCCTGCGGTATTTTTCAACCTGTGGTTCAGGCACCCATGAGTAATTGAGAATAGTGAATTTCAGTTTACCTGCATCCCACCTAGATTGTAGGGTGCAAATGTAAAAAGGTGTTAATATCCACAGCAATATGTTCAGCAGCATTTCAAAATTCCATATTTCTTTCCCATTACAGAAATTAGCCCTGGAAAAACACCATTTAAATGCAGTATTACAAACACATTGATTTCTCGTACCTCCACTAAGTAAATATTATCAAGGTCATATGGGGTTCTGACAGATTCCACCATCCAGCTCTCAGGAGTATTCAGGTTTAAAGTAAACAATGGAGATTGTGGCATATCCAAAAACTTGGCAATTGGTCCAGGAGCAAAGTTGTTATCTGCTGTGAAAGAAATCTCTGGCTCCAAAACATAGCGATAAAAGCTGCAATTTCAGAAAGAAAATATTAGAACAATTTTCTGCCAAACTTTGTAAATATTCCACTCTCACTGAACTTGCCGATGGCATCAGCTTTCCCAGAACCACTTTGTCCAAAGCAACACAGGTTGTGCTGACCTTAGGACAGATCACAGTGTTCATCTTGAAGGACCAAACAGGATGTGCAAGACTCAACCCTTAAGATTAGTAAGTTAACTTTACCTATATAAATAATAAAAAGCATCCAACTTGTAAACCAGCAGAATTACCTTGAGCTATGCACAAATTCCCTAATTCTCTGTGGGAAATGATGCTATATATAAACAAGCTTGATGCAGTTATTGAGACATCCTCTAAGACACCTGACCATGTTTCTGTGCTTGTACATTCCAACAGGTTTTTCTTTCTCTCTCCTGTTGACCCTAGTATTGCTTACCTTTTCAGTGGCATGTCAGAGAGCCTGGACTGGCAGTTCATAAACACTCTTAGGTTCATATTTATCAATTGGTTCAAAACCTAAAGTAATGAGAAAAAGACATCCCTTAAAATGCTAGCTAGGAAAGCTGATGACTGTTTTCACAGACAGGACCTCCAGGAGGCATGTTACCTACTCATTCTCCATCTTTAAAGTTCTCCAACTTTAAATCGGTGGTTTTAAGAACATCTGCCTGCTCCCTCACATTGCAGGCATTCTATATGAGATGTAAAGACTTTCCTCCTCAAGAACAGAGTCACTGCAAACTAAACTGTTAAAATGGTGGAACTAAAAGCTATCTAGACAATATCCAAGCATCATCTTGTTGGTGTGTAGTATAGTGTAATTATTGTTTTCACTAACAAATGGTGCAACTCTGAGGCACTATCAGAAGGTCACAGGTCAAGGAAGAAGACACACATTCCAGAATTCCAGAACTGAGACAACTTTCTGAAATGGCCACAAAATGCATCACAACATTGCATACATACCAGAAGTAATGGAGCAAGTCTTTGAGCATCTCTGGTCACAGGATCAACTATAGCCACAACATCAAAGTATGTCTCCCCCTCTTTTGGTCTCAGTTTAACTGCACTAAACAGAAGAAAAAACATTTTTAAAGTATCAAACATATGGATACATATAGGAAACAAACTGTCCATCTCATTCTAAAGTCAAATTACCTCCTAAATGCTGTGTGCCTTCTGGAACTAGTTAGAGAAAAAAATACATGTGTACATGTATAGGGATAGGTAGGCAGATAAAATTAATTTCTGGAATCACACTGTGCCCTGAAAACTGTTGGGACACTTTCCTGTTGCTACTTGGACTTTTTAAGTTAAATGCAACATAAAACAATGGGAGTAATAAAAGACAAAGGAGAAGCATATTGCTCAGCAAATGCCAGTAATCCTATACCTGTATCGTTCTTCAAAATAATGATATTCAATCCTTGCCTCTCCTTTTGGTTGAGCAGAAAGAAGAGCATCCACTCTCATAACCAAGTCACTTGCACTGAAAAGAAAGAATGGGGGTAGGGGGAAGTTTATAGATAGGGAAAAAAATGCATGTACTGCTGCCAGTTAGCAGCAAAAGAGAAGCAGACTGAATTCAGATACACAAGCTAACACTTCCGCTACACCTCTCTACACAAGCGCTGAAGAATTAAACATATGTAGGGTTAATCTGCCATTGATTTTAAACAGGTCGCTGCCTTATTACTAAGGGTGCCAAAGGGTTTAACTCTGTGACAGTTACAGAACAGCTTATTTTAGGGGTCAACCATGCTACAGGCACTGCATTTCTGAACTTCACCAACCTCTCTTAGACCTGTAAACCATTCAGATCAAACCCTTGTTTCACAGTAGTCTTCCCATTTTACACTGCAGCTATAAGAGCTAGGAAGCAACCCTGTATGTGGTGAAACTTTTGAGCAAGAGGGGGTCTATCACTAGAAGAGATTTAATTACTTCTGACAACTTCCTCCTTTTCATTATTCCCACAGATTTTCAGTCTGATATTGTAAGAATACATTTTCAAGATTAAAGACAAAACCTATTGAGGGTTCAATGAAAATTGATTTGTACATCACAGCTTTGCCAAGAAGCAGGGCTGTAACTTAAAGGTCTGTCAGCTTTTCCTGAATTAATTAATTCCCTCGAATTTACAGTGACAGCTCACTTAAATCACCAGCCAGAGTGCACTTGATAAAGCTTTCTCCAGGCTGCAGTTAGTTACATTATCAGAGTACCACCAGTTTTTTCACTTAGACTTACAGATCTTCTTCGAATCCCAGCTGCTGAATCTGAGATTTGATTTTCTGTCCTGATGTCTTTAGTATGATATTCTCAAGGAGATGAAAATCATCCTGATTGAACATCTCACCATCCCCTAATGGGCCAATAATCTACAAGAAAAAAAGGCAGGATCAGCATTATTAGGTAAAGGCAACATTGAAACAAAATTCAAAGATACATGAAATAAATACTCCAGCCCAGTACTGGTGGGTATTAACTGTTTAGGCTCATATTAATGTCAATGGCAGCAGAGTTTAACAGATAAATCTGGTTAGAGCCAAGAATGCCAGACTAAGTCATAAAATGAACACTTAAAACTTTCATTGAGTGCTTGGTTTGCAAAGGTCAGGCATATTAAATTATACCTGCAGTACTACATCTTGAAGGGGCAATAGAACACCAGGCCAATTCCAGCAGTCCTGCAAGACTCCAGCAAATCTTATTCCTCTAGCCTTCAGAACCTAAAAGCTATCTAGACAATTCCTGCTATTTTAGTAATGAGAGAAAAAAAAAAAAACAACAACTCATTACTTGAATGTTTTTAACCCATTGAAGTGTACAGTAGCCACTGGAACTTAGGGGTTTTCTTTTTTCCCCTTATGAGGAAGCAGAATGCAAAAGCAAGCTTAATGCTGTACACAGCTGGGTTTCATTACTTGCAGGGAACTACTACTGCAACATCATTTGCTCAATCTAAAGCTAAATCTATTGTAAAAAGAGCCAGTGGAAGGAGACCAGGGCACCTTGGTCAGGGCCAGACAGAGCAGTGTTTTGCCCAGTGAATTGTAGCAGCACAGTCTTTGAAATTTATCATCCCTTTCCACCCCTGGACTCAGTTTACTGCCAACATGAAAGCAACTCTGTTATTGAGAGAGCTGAATTTATACAAAACACCAACAACTAACTGTACACAGTACAAACAAGAAGTCATGCAGGCCTGAATACATCAAACTGGAAGCAGTCCTAAAGATTGATGAGACCTACAGAAGGCTGAGACACTCTATCTGATCCCTAGACCCTGTGGATCAAGGTCTGCTTCTTTCCCACATATGCAGTATCTCCTTTACTGTCTTCTGATTGAGCTCACCCTTCCATTGCTGATCACAGCCCTCTGCCCCTTCTTCAGCTTTAGAACATCTCTGCAATATACAGCATGGGACAGAATAAAATCCACCTTAGGAGATTCAAAGGCTTCTTTGAAAATATTGATATCCATACCCTGAAAGAAAAGAATATTTGACATTGAAATCAAAAGAAAGGTACCACTTTGCACAGTTTGTTTAATTGCACCCTGTTTGTTCCCATTCACAAGCATCTTTGTGTCTTGCTAAAATTTATCCCCAGCCCCTTTTCTTTAGTGTCTTACACCTTGTTCTTGCCTATCACCTTAAAACATTATCCCAGCTCCTGACATGTATGGCCACAGCCCTAGTAATTGTTGCTACTTAGACTACTTGTTCCATTCTTCTGTTCTTAAGTGATTCTTGCCTCTTTCTAAACCTACCTGGAGAAATCTGAGGGTTTTTCTAGCTCTTTAAAATGATTCTTTTAAAGTTCTCTCTTCACCCCCTTGAGAAACACCTGGCTGACTCAAATCAATCCCTGAATCTGCATTCCTGTTTGCTTTTCAAAGTTACACAGGTTTGATATGTATGAGGATTTACTTTATTTTTAGATGACCTGTTATATTTAGGTAAGCCTGCCTTTCAGAACAAAAAAGAGCAGCAGCAACAGCAGCAAACCCAGCAGTGTTACTCTCTTTTGTTGCTGCATCTTTTGGATATGAACATACTACACTAAAACAATCATTAGAACAAGTGAAGTGCCTACCTTTGTAATTGCCAACAAACATGCTTACCCCAACAGCAAATTCTAAGATGTCAGCTCCTGCCTCTAGTGCCTTTGCAGTTTCTTCTTTGGCCATTTTGGTGATGAAGTTCTTGGCATTATTTGATGTTTGTGTCTGTAGAGCTGCCCATATGGCTTTAGCGACAACTGTATTCTGGCTGTTTGGATCATTACTAGGATTATTAATCATGCCAATTCGAACATTATTGCTGGATTTCTGTGTTTAATGAGACATGTATTAGGAAAGGTTTAGAGTTCAGGTGTAGTTTAAATGAGAAGACTATTACAATATACACTATAGCAAAAACTTTTGTATTTCTTAACCAGAAAACAAGATTCTGAATTAGGTAAATAACAGCACAAAGTTAAAAGGACGCGTGAACTAACTTAACATCAAGTATTTAATTTACATGTAGGCATCACTGTAATCTCCTGTAGATAATACTGTGTTACACAAGAGACCAGGGACCATAGCCACCGCTAAGAGGTCTGGCAAAACAGTGATTCATGAGTGCTATCTATTTTTATGATTCAGTTACCTTCCCAGAACAAACGAGACAGGGAGTAATGCTCATGTTTATCTCCAAATCAAAACACAGACCTCTTCAATTTTGGACCATGGGCTTAAAAGAACAACTTTTCTTTGTTGTGTTATTGTAGTGCCAAGAGCGGATTTTGTCCTAGTACAAGAAGGTCAAGGATATCCCAGCCTCTACAGATAAAATGAGGCCGCAATTTAGAAACCCTGCAGGGAGAACCCATCTCCCCAGGGCATACAGTAGGAAGAAGCACAACCTGTGTTTTTCAAGCCTCTACACACTGCTAACCTGTTCAAATGAAAACATCACCTACCTGATGTTTAATTGCATCGTAGAGTAGTTGCCTCCCTGAAGGTTTATCAAAATCACCAACAATCCAAAAAGTAACTGGTCTAACAAAGGAGTCATCTGCAATTTAAAACAAGGGTGGGAGAAATTTGAGGGTAAAGGGAAGGAAAGCTTTCAGTTTTCCTCATTTGGAGGAAAAATATGATGCACATGCAGAGATTTCAAAACAAGTAAGATTATATAGGAAAGCTATGGATGAAGCTAAGCAATGATGTTTGGCAAAATAAAAGTATTGGTATTACATTGGTTTCATTTGCCTCATTCAGAAAACCCACCTGAGACAGCATGCATCACTGTTTCTAAGCTCATCATTTTTTGTTTGCTAACTTCTTGATTTAGAAAAAAATAAAGGAACTTATAAAATGAGATTCCAACTAGGGTACAACATTCTGCTTCTTTGTACTGAAGCCGTTAGTTCCCAAAATCAGTTTTGCATAGACAAAAAAGTGCTGAAGCAAACATGCATTTAAATGATTGCTTCATTTCCTGCTGGTTCTAAAGCCAGTGTTATAAAGGATCCAGAATATTCCCAGAACAACATATAAAATGCTAAAGCATGAGTTACCATAGATCTCCTTGGAAGACATTCCTGGTCAAAAAGCAGAAAGGAAAGGGGGAAAGGAGAGAAACATTAATAATGTGATAGTAATCCCAAAGTGTATCAAAGAAGTTGCAGCACTGAATAGGACATAACTGAATCACCAGAGTTGAAGTCCAGTAAGCAATGAGCTTGTACTAATTTTATTAGAATAATCTTTGATTTTTTTTTCCTTCCCCTTAAGTAGATTGATGCTTTATTTTCATGCTGCAGCACTAGTTATGCTATCTATGTATCACCAGTTCCATACCATGACGGTGACATTCTGAACACCCTTTGCAAAACTGCCATGCCATGACAACTTGGATGTTACCCATTTATGTTTTCTTCTCTCTTTAAAAGCTGTCCAAATGGTGCTGTTTCAGTACTGTTGCTGAGCCAGCAGCATGTATAACTTTCCTATTATTTTAGAAAAATAAATGTGCTATGGAATTGTTGTAATCAGATACCAGTTATTAAGTATCTCAGGTGACCAAAGAGGCAGTAACCCAAAACTGCCAAGCCATGGGACTGCAAGTCAATGCAAACTTTCACATGAGAATGCAGGGGAGTAGGTTGAATTAATCATCTACAAAAGGAAAACAAGAAACTTGTTCTGATCAAAGAGACTGAACATGAACTGCGGGCAAACAGGAGACGGAGCAATGGGAACATCTAAGGCAGTGCATGCAGGTGGCAGTGGCTGGAGATAGTACTGGTAAAACTTGTGAGAGTCTAGTAAAGACAGCAGGTAGGAACAAAAGGAATCGGTTCAAATGACAGCAGCTTATTTGTGATACCTAACTGAAACGGATACAGGGAAAGCCTGATTAAGTTCTGTATTACATCTGTGCATGCATTTTGTACATTGAGAAGTACAGATGAGATTTAGCACAAGACTGTATAACTGCAATAGAACAATGTTGCCATTGAAAACAAGCAGTACATGCACCGGAGCAAAAAAAACTAGCACAGACCACATTAGGTGTTGTCTTATATAATGGGCAGTAACAATTTTCTTCTGAATCCATGTAACTTTAAGTAATTTAGAGTTATGGGATGGAGAGTTACAATCCCTTTTGTATTTTCTAGTCTGTTGCTGCAGGATCAGAGCTCATGCTGCTGCATTTCTGGCAGTCATGTGCAATATAACATGAGCAGGTTGGGAAGGACTTCGTTATTCATTGAAGGCTGGGCTGGGTTTAAAGAGGAGAACATTCTTGTTTCACCCTTATAACGAAAAGGTAAATCTGTCTCTTTAACACTTGGATTGTGCCATTACCCACAAGCCTGACCAAAGCTCAGTGTGTGTTGAGAACTGTACTTGTGCTGGGAAACACACATAAAATTAGATTTAGGTTCATAATCCACTGCAGATGTTACCTTTCTTTGTTAAGTAGGTCATGCTGTTTGCAACAGCAGATGTCTTATCTTTGGAGTCCAGTGTGGTAAATCGAGCAAAATCATCTACATAAAAGTTACCTGAGGAAGAGCAAAAGTATTAGATGCCAAAGCAACTCTTCCCTGTAAAATTAAAGAAGAATCACTACTATTACCAGAACATTAAGAACTTATCCCATTTTGTTCCTTGTGATTTTGCTTTTTATATTTAATTTCCACTGTTAAGCTGAAGAATATATTTCTGATGTCTCATAGGTTACCTTTTTGTCTCCTAAGTTACATTAATAACTACATTGCATATTTGGTATGCAGAAGTCAATTGAAATAACTGTTCAAAGCTCACTTAGTTGAAGTTAAATATGTAAATAATATACTTTTTTTAATATTTATAATATTATAATATTAATATATTCATGTAAATAATATATATTTAAAGTCCACTGCATTACTATTTTCCAAGCAGCTCAAAAAAAGGTACTTTTAGAAGTGGTTTTGCTATGCTGTCAGTATTCTGCAGAGTCAATGCACCAGGTGTTAATACATTTAGACGTGACAAGTTCTAAATCTTAATTGCAAAGATGACTGTCAATCTCTGCTCAAAAGAAGGTTAGAAATAAGAACCAAGCTGTTGCTGTATACATCATATGACTGTGCCTGGCTTTTACTAGCATTGCTAATTTCTCAGCCTCATGAGTCATATTCCCCTAAAGGTTTACATAAAAGCAAACCAAGATCCTGTTTTGAAAAATCCATAGACATTAATGCTGCTGCTGTACATAACATCTCCCCTCGCCTAGGACTAGAACATCACTTGGGGTGCTGTTAATACTTTGCCAGTAAAGCTTTCCCTTGGGACAGTAGAAGTATTTAAATTGGATCCATCAGGTTTAATGCAATTAGAAGCATCCCTTACTCATTCCTGTCAAATCTAGGTACTCTCTGTCAGACATTAAAATTCTTGAGTTAATTCTTGGAACAACATTAGGCTGGTTCATGATGTATTCAACCACATCTTGGTCATTAGATAATTCACCCTGAAGGAAGAAGAAAAAAGCAGTATTAGTTATTTCACATGTTTATTTGCCTTAATAAGTTAAAACACACACACACACCCCAAACAAATACCCACGTCCACCAACAGAAACCCAAACCAAGAACTGATGCAAGTTAAGCTGTCTTACATATTATTTATTCAGGGTCTTCTGTTGTTTCTCTCTAAAGTCAGAGCTGAACTCTGCACCTACCAGGTACACAGCTCGCTGGAAGATGCTTGTTGTTTCCAGGATTTTGTGCATTGTCACAGTTTCCAGATCATCAGGATCCAGCTGATCTTTTTGAAAAGGCATTCCATTGAACAGCACAACAGGGAGAGGACCTACACCCGTTTGCTCATAGTAACCTCTTGCTGCCTAAATACAGGGAAAGAAGTAGCTTTACCACATCAGCCCATTACCACAAGGGTTGACAACATCTGCTTGCAATATCTATGAGTCTATGCTTAAAGACACTTAAGATGTCCTTCTAACCTTCAAGTCATATTTAGAATACTAATTTTATGCAGTGTATAAGACATTTCTGTATCTTACATGTATAAGATGGCCTTGTCTTTCACGAGTTTCAAAGGAAAAAAAAGCTACTTCATAACACAGTAGTGCAAAATATCCCCTAAGCTCAGACTGTAAACAAATTAATTCCAGTGAGCACTTTCTGGTAGTAACAAAAAATGCCGAACAGGAAGCCAGACTTTGCATATGGAAGCAAATGCAGGTGTAATGTCAGACAGGGTAGAAGGGTTTCATTTTGTTAAGAACATGTTTCTACTCAGTTCTAGTGTTATACATACAGATTTTTAAAAACATATACTATGGTATATAAAGCTTTGTGCTGAACATCATTACTTACTGAAGTATTACTACAAGTCACCCAATGTAGGACAGGGGGTAACAGGTTCAAACTTAAACAGGGGAAGTTTAGACTGGATATAAGGAAGAAATTCTTTCCTGTTAGGCACTGGAATGGGTTGCCCAAGTAGGTTGTGAGTGCTCCATCCCTGGCAGTGTTCAAGGCCAGGCTGGACGAAGCCTTGAGTGCCATGGTTTAGTGTGAGGTGTCCCTGCTTATGGCAGGGGGGTTGGAACTGGATGATCTTAAGGTCCTTTCCAGCCCTAACTACTCTATGATTCTTCATGGCTCGTAAGAGAACTGGATCAAGAAATTATACATAACTATATTTCTAAAACAGTGTTGAAGCAAAGAAAGTGAAAACCCATCTAATTCCTGAATTCTTACCTTTCTGTTTTGATCATAGGCAGAATCAATTCCCAGAATGCTGTTGATTTCCACATAAGGATACTGTTTCTCAAGAACACTAACCACGTGCTCCACTTTGAGCTGATCTCCTGTTTTTACTTTGTTATATATCTGAAAGGGGGATACAAATACAAGTTCACATCTGCAACTGTAAAGTGTCTGTCCTTACCAAAGGTAAGCTGATCTGCCATCTGTGTTCCAGTAATTGTAAGGAGGCATTAAGAGCCAGACTGCAAAACATGTATTTGTCTTTAATAGCTGCAGTAACAGCTCCTAAGTACTTGTAGTGCTTAGAATTATCTTGCTTTTACCTTATTGTCATTCTAGTGAGAGTCGAAGGAGGTAAATATAATGCATTTCTTCATGTAATAACTTGCATCTTTAACTAGAAAAGTTATTTGAGGGGGAAAGGGGGAAAAAAAGGCTCAAGTAAAGCTTATCCAAAGAGCTACCCTTCCCTTCAGAACCCAAGACATGTTTTTAAATAGTATAACAGACCTCACATGTAAAGTAGGTAAATGGCTCCCTCTTGAAGGCACAAGTTTTTAGTCTGACTTACAAATATATACCTAGTCAAATGAGAATAAAATCCATTTTCTTAAGGTCACCATCAGTTTAAAGTTACAGTATGCCTCAGGTTGCTGATTTGTACAACAGTGTCAAACCACAAGAAAAATGCATTTACTTAGCACATAGATTATGCTTTAATGTGGCAAAAGTATGCAGCAGGAACTGTTCAAAACAAATTATAATGTTGAAGGGATAGAGCAGTTTAGAACTCACTGGCAGAATGAGCAAAGGAGGATCAGAAAAATGTGCAGAAGTGTTAAGTGTCACATTACATCTAGTTGTGCTTGTTAGAAGTTAGGTCAGAAGCACTTCACAGAGCAGCATGTGTTGTGTCGTACTAGTGTTCAGAGGTACTCTGAATGCTAACAGTCAGAATTTCTTCCCTTATCTACATATTGGCACATTAACCTTGTCTCATGTACATGGGAAAGGTTAACATATAAACTTCCATTTTAAATGAATACTTACAGACATGACAGTCTGGAAAGCGTAATTATTGTCCATTTCTTGTGCCACGTAATTGTATGTCCTAAAGAGGGCAACACCTGGATCCTGAAGTCCATCAACATCCTCTGAGTCATTAACCACAAAGACTAGTCCTATCCTGCAATCAAACCAATCCCCAGATCATTAAGCTATTATAAATCATCGATTCTGCATATAACTGTCAGCTATGATCAGCCCCTTAGACAAAGGATTTTTCTGGAATAGACTGATAAGATTTTTCTGGAATAGACTGATAAGACTTCAAGCACAGAGGCCAGCAACCAAACTTAGGACATACAATCTCTAACAGTGAGTCCCATCAGAGTCTTGCTTTTCCTCTCTCTTCCATCTAACACATTTGCTTTAATTTTGTTTTAGACTGTTAAAGAAACTGAACTCTGTTTTGCTAATAGCAAAAGTGACATTAAAAAAGAAAATGAAATAAGAACTAATACTTAGTAAATACCCTCCCCAGCCACCAATACAAAACATGGAACATTTCTACAGTGTTCTAGCAATGAGAATTTTACACTTGCAAACGTCAGAAAAATAAAAGTCCTGTAAAAAAATTCCAGTTTAAAACACAGCGGTTACCTCAGTGGGATGTGGTTACTGAAGAACATCTCTGCCACATTCAGCAGTTCTGCAGTGGTCTCATGAACAGGATCTACTATCAGCACCTGTGTACAAATTGCAAGTGAAAAGTCTCTATTCCCTTAGGAAGCTTTTGATTAGAGATAGCTTCATTCATGTCTCAGTGTAGAATTATCATCAGTCCTACTTAGATGAGGCCTTAATAGTTTCTTCTGAAGTCTTTAGGTCCATTATCTAAAATACCCAGTCTAAACCACTCCTTTAACTTAGAAAAGATCAGACTTCTTATGTACTTTGTATCATTACCCCAAGTATACGCTAGCATCCAAGTTTCTGCCTCTGTGAGTACACAAATCCACCCTTAATTAATGCAGTCTTAATGATGTGCATGGGAGATAATCCATTGGAGTTGAGGAACACAGCACTGCTTTGCTCAGCCCCCTCGAGAGCTGATGCTGCTAAGACATTCTCAAAGCAAGCCCAAAGCCAGGCAGAACCAGGCCATTCAGAATAAATTTAGGGCCCTTTATTCATGCCAAGTGTTGTCTTTTCACTTAATTTCAATGTTGGAAGTACTGAACTCCAGAGAAAAAGAGAACGTATTAATACTGCCAGTTTGAAGTGATTCAAGTCCCTGTTTGCCACTACTCACAGGAGTCCTTTTTAATATAGGGCCACATGACACACGAATTACAATACATAATTTACAAAGTTCTTATTAGATCTAATTTTAAGCAGTTTACCTAGAGACTAAAAGGACA
Source organism: Agapornis roseicollis (assembly GCA_002631895.1). NCBI lineage: Eukaryota > Metazoa > Chordata > Aves > Psittaciformes > Psittacidae > Agapornis > Agapornis roseicollis. Next base: position 70,977 of record NDXB01007193.1, on the reverse strand, counting down.
CCCAGGATTAGGCTGAGGGCTGTTGACCATCTTTTAAAGTCTTGGTGCAAGAATGCTTTCCCACTGAAGTACCTGGCTGGAAGTTACTAATTACCAAACTTTGAGGATTCAGGTACAACCACAAAGTTGAAATGCACTGAATTCTCACTCAGCAGATGATAGGTTTTTTCCACTGATGAAGCAATTTTTGGCAGCTAATAGATGCCAAAATCATGCTCAGTAATCTCTGAATCTCAACCACAACTTATTAGTACAAGTAGAACAAAACCTGTTAGAAAAACAACCTATCTCAAGATATTTAAGTGACAGGGAATGCAGCATAGATGTAGTAGTTAAGTGGCAAAAGCTAATGCCCCTGCTGTTGAAAAAACAACAGGCATTTCATTTCTAGTGAGGTTACTACTTACAAAGTTATGGAAGTTTTTCCTGATTTGTCTGATCACGCCTGGAAACGTGGGACGTAGCAGTTCTTGCACATTGGAAGGCCAGGAATTATACCGACTGTCAACTTCAAGATTGTTGATCCACTGTGGAAAAAACACAGGCATTTAAATGATTGACAGTTCTCCTGCTGATAGATATATGCTGAAAATATCCTGCTGCTATTTTCACATCAGACATGCATTGAGATCTGTATGAGTAAAATGTTAAGCTTTTTTAAAAGAGCTAATTCTCTCTTTCTTTCTTTCCTGCAGTTTCAGAGCCGATGGTGGAGATAAGAACCCAAGTTCCCATAAAGAGCCCAACAACAAATAAAATCTCTCTTATGAAAAACCCATGCGCACTGAAATAGCAGAGCTTCTGATGTCCACAGCATAGTCGGAATCTGATGGCTGGATGTTCAACTTCAGAACATTGTGAAGGGAAATCCCCTCAATTCCTAAGCTGTGCAGGCCTTCCATAACGCGGGCTTCATTGCGCAGCACATCGATCAAGCTGGAAGGAAAAATCATTGATGAATTTTAAAGACAAGGTAAGTAACTTGCTCTTACCCTAAGGGGTAACGTCTGTCCATTACTTCTTATTTCTTCCTATTTCTAACTGTCCTAAGAAGCTTGAACTAACTTAAACATATTCAATTACATTGTAGTTCTAGGGAAAACTACATGAAAAAATTGAAGCATGATATAAGTATGTATTTCAATTCCATGTTATTGGAACAAAATTTAAGCAAGAGAGTGGGTTTCAGATGAAGAATTTACAATGGTTTATCCTTTGAGAATCAGTCTGCTATCCTTAGAATAAAACTTGAGTGGTAACTGTCTTTAGAGACCAGAATCTTGCTATTTACACCATTCCAGCCTTCAAGGGTATCCAGTTTTCACATCAGGTTTTTTGTTAGAAATGCACTTGCATAAGAGAAGGAACCATGATTTGTTTTTTTCAGTACTTAACAATGAAACCTTGTCTAGATACAGACTTTGTGAAGAAGGTTCAGAACTGTCTAAATGACCTTATCATCCATGTACAAGCAGCTAAATGGAATAAAATTATTCTGAAAAATGTAGCCTTCCTACCTAAATATGTCCTGAGTGTCTAAATCAATGAGGAGTCCATTGATGAACAGGGCAGAATCTCCCGGTTGCAATCCTAACGTTCCTTTGAAATACTGAAAAAAAGTAGACAATCATTAGATGAATGCTCTGCACAGAAAAATCATTATTAGAGTGTTTAATGTGTTGAATTGTGGATTGTATCTGCCTCAGAGCATTACAAATGGCATCACATTGCTTCTCAGCTGCAGCCTTGCCTGACTCTGTGCACACACCTGTACCAGATGAAAAAACAACTGAAACTATTTAGTGCATAGACGCTGAAAAGGGTTGTTTCTTTCTCCATGATTCAGCAGTGCACGGGGAAGTCCCTGAGCTGACTTTTTAAATATACTCAGATGAAATAGTTAAAAATTCCTGCCTTAGCTCTTTAACACACAGTTTTGGGCAGAACAGACTTAAACCACTGGATATCGCATGGTACTCTCTAGTAGAACTACTGTGTTTAAGATACCAGTTAAGCCCTGATTTAGTGGGTATGTCATCAAGTACAGGAGCTGCCATTGTAGTCTGACCTTCTCAAAACCAGGAAGTACACCAATGGAAAAAGCCTTACCAATATTTTGGCATTTCTGTCAGGTACCTCTAAGCAATACCCCATTTGAATGGCTCTTGTCCCTCAATTGAGGCACCATCACAGAGAACAGTTTTGAACTGGGAGAGGTGAATAAAACACAGTCCTCCTGAAACAGATTTCCCAACTCCAGCAAGTTTAAAACCTGGAAAACGGCACTGCTTTCTTCAGTACCTCTTGTCCTGCAGTACCAGTTACAAAATACTATGAAGAGGCATTATGAATACTGAAAAACACTAGTATTATGAGGAATGCGAGCAAAGCAAACAGAGGAATAGTGAAGTACCAACAACAGGGAGGTAGCATGTAACTGGGAAGAATTTATATGTATTTCATTAAACAAAAAGACTCCCAGAGAAGAGCTGAATACATGCAGTGTTAAATTGTATCTTTTTGTGGATAATTATATAGTAAACTCGAACTTAATAATAGCAGTGAACTTCACTATCAAATAATATCCACACAAACTGAGTCATATAAAGAATAGCTTTAAAGGGCAGGGTTAGATCTAGCCAGATCTGGGTCTAAACTTTGAGTAAAAATGAATCCACATCATGAATTTACCTGTGGACCAGTCTGATCTAACATGTAACAGAAAAGCCACCAGGTAGCTTTCATTTGCACTTACATTCTATACCTTGTCCCTTCCAGGACCACGCCAGATGACAGTGTCAAACCGCATCCCTTCTTTTCTGATTTTATCACTATTGAACAACAAGGGATTTCTCTTTGAGAACAGGAATCTCCATGCACTTGTAAGTAGATGTCAGGTACCTTGGCATTTACTACTGGACTAGCCAAATATCATTTATTAGATGTTAAAGACGTAAGTGTGTACTTAACATACTTCATATTTTTCCTATTAATACAGAGTGAGACTGAAATGTATGAATAGATCAGCATAGATCATACAGTAAAAGCTGTTGTTTTGCTTTGCTTTCATTGCCATTTTAAACTTGTATTTTGCACTCTATCCAGGCTGTACTACCAGGGGTATTTTAACTGTACAAAATGCTGTACAAAAGCCTGTAGAAAATTCCCAACTGGCTACTTTTTTATTTGCCAGTGCTTTGCTAATGCCAAGTACACAACAGAGCTGTTGAAACACTTTTCTTCAACACCAGAGCCTACTCAATGACCTCAAGGTTCCTCCCAAGCCCAGGTTTTTTGTGTTCCTGTTTCAAAGCACATATACACTTACTCAGGTAGCTGTTAAATTTTATTCCTTCAATAGTTTCACTCTCAAAGCATTGGAACCTTTTCCTGCACAAAATACAAATCATTCTAAGCCATGGCAGAAGGGTTCAAGTTTATTCTGTGACTTAATGTACACACCAGTGAACTCAGGTATCTAAGCACCATCTCAAACTGGGGAATGAGAACTACATTTCTTCTCCATTCTCAGAACTGTAGGAAGATCCTTAATACACCTGCTTTTTAAATAGCTTTCTGACAGGCTACATTCCATCTAGCTCAGACATTTTAAAATAATCCAAAAATGTAATTACATTTTGACTCTAACAACTTCCACTAAAAAGCATGCACACTTCTAGTATCTAGGTGCTTTGGAGAAGTCCAGAATACAATCAAAACATAACTTGAAGACAACCTCTTTTGCACTGTTACCCTGGACAAGTAGTGCTTATGGCATTCAGACTTGACACATCTGCTCCACCACTCAAATAAGAGCTAGGTCAGAGACTGAAAGAAGGCCACCCAGCAGGCACAGTCCTGCAAGAAACATACTGTCTTTATAAGGGTTTGCTGGCAAGTCATCAGTACAAACATCTAACTTGGAAACAAAATGAAGACTGATGTGACACACGCATCACAATTTCTACTGCTTCATTTTTGACCCAGTCCCATCTTACAGATCACATTAAGACACTGCATGGAAATCCTAAGAATGCTTGCACCATATGTTTTCTTTTTCCTCCAGGCTTAATAATGTAGTACCTTAACTGCATTGAAATTTAATTTTATACAGATAAATAAATGCAGGTACCAGATTCTTAATCCAGATACAGAACAGAAGGTCACTTTCATACACGTGAACAAGCACCTGTCAAATAACTATCAGAACACTTGACTACTGTGAACAGCCATTGTAAGGGCAGCTCTGAGAACAAAACCCCATATCACCATTCCCCAATACAGTCATCTCACCCAAAGAATTTATGACCAATATATTCATATTTGAGCATACAAACTAAATTATGTTCCTAATCTCTGTCTGAAAATCCACCACTTCTTTAATTCCCAGATGCACACCATGACACAGGTGTGTGTGAAAATACCAGCTCAATTTTTTGAGCAAAATGTAAATTTTAAATAGAATCATTATTTTCAAAGCTTGAATTTATACTAAAACATAAGGGCAAAAGCACCATGTTGCTTTCTGGAAGCATTACCTTTTGGTTCTCTTCAATTTCTGCTCTGAGTTCCGAAGAGACAACAGTTTTTGTTATGGCTCTACATAAAACAAAAACATCACATTGTGAATTATCTAACGGATAGATTAAATACCTACTTATCCTACTTTTTGTACCTCATCCACGAATATACTTAGTCTCCAAGTATAAAGACCTGCATTCAATTGCACTTTGTGGTACCATTAAACAGTAGGATGCACTATTTTTCCTTGCACTTTATAATTCAACAGAACATAAAAATGAGAACCACATGCCAACTGCCAGTGCCTAATTTCACATTACCTATAATAAAAGCAGGCAGCTGCCAGAAGGGTAGAGGTGGAGGCAGGCAGCAGAAAGTAGGGGGATTTCACTCCTCATGGTGGGTTCCCATTCCCTTCCTTACATTATTGTATCTAGTAATTGCATCATCACAGAACAGGCAAGTACAGCTCACATAGAATCATGGAATCATAGAATAGTTAGGGTTGGAAAGGACCTTAAGATCATTCAGTTCCAACCCCGGGAATCCTCACACTAAACCATGGCACCCAAGGCTTCATCCAACCTGGCCTTGAACACTGCCAGGGATGGAGCACTCACAACAGAATCACCAGGTTGGAAGGGACCTCTAAGATCATCAAGTCCAACCCATGCCCTACACCTCCACTAAACCATGTCATCAAGTGCCATATCCAGTCTCTTTTTAAACACACCCAGGGATGGTGACTCCACCACCTCTCTGGGCAGACTGTTCCAATATTCTATTATTCTTTCCATGAAAAACTTCTTCCTAATATCCAGCCTGTACCTTCCTTGGTGCAGTTTGAGACTGTGTCCTCCCTGGGCAACCTGTTCTTGTGCCTCACCACCCTAACACTAAAGAATGTCTTCCTTATATCCAATCTAAACCTCTCCTGTTTCAGTTTGAAGCCGTTACCCCTTGTCCTGTCACTACAGTCCCTAATGAAGAGCCCCTCCCCAGCATCCCTGTAGGCCCCCTTCAGATACTGCTGCTATCAGNGGAAGGCTGCTATCAGGTCTCCATGCAGCCTTCTCCAGGCTGAACAGCCCCAACTTTCCCAACCTGTCTTCATATGGGAGATGCTCCAGTCCCCTGATCATCCTCGTGGCCTCCTCTGGACTTGTTCCAACAGCTCCATGTCCTTTTTATGTTGAGGACACCAGAACTGCACACAATGCTCCAGGTGAGGTCTCACAAGAGCAGAGCAGAGGGGCAGGATCACCTCCTTTGACCTGCTGGTCAGGCTCCTTTTGATGCAGCCCAGGATACGGTTGCTTTCTGGGCTGCAAGCGCACACTGCAGCCGACTCATGTTCATGTTCTCATCAACCACCACCCCAAGTCCTTCTCTGCAGGGCTGCTCTCAATCTCCTCTTACCCAACCTGTAGCTGTGCCTGGGATACCTGACTAAAAACACGATGAGAGTGCAGTCCCTACTTTAAGAAGCTATAAATAGGACAAATCTTAACATCAGTTATTGGGAAATCAGAATTCAGCTTCTTTTTATTTTCAGGTGTATCTCCACCTACTCAAAAAGGAGGAGCTCCTATAATAACATCTTCACAGCCCAGGGCATGTCACTTATCAGAAGAAATGTATCTCTAGAGTGGTTGGGCAGGCCAGATTATGACTGAATTTCTTGAAATGAATTTGAATATACTCAAGACATGGACAAAGTGCAAAAATCAGTGGGACTGCACATAAGTCTCTGACATGAGACTGACTGGGCAGTTTGGCAGAGTAGATCAGAAGAAGACTGGGATCTAGTGAATGGATAAACCTTAAAGCCACCAGACAGAAAACCTATACAATAAATTCTTGAGGACTTGATGCAAAAGGTTCAGAAGCATTTCACAACAAAATACCATGGGTAATTCTGTAAATTTTCCACCCATCCACATCAACTGCCATCCAAGAAAAACACTGCAAGAGATCCTCTTTGTAACCCTAGGCTGAAGAACATCTCTACATAAACATTCCCCAGTGTTTGCTTCCAGCCAAATGGAAACTTGGGCATTAACCCAATGCTGCCTGTCTCAGGAAAAACATAGTAAGAAAACTTCCTAGAACTCATATTTAGTTACCTGGCCATAGTGGGAAAGTTCTGACTCAGGTCTTTCATGACCATCAAAGCATCCACAGGGGGAGCAGTCAAAATGCGAGCAGCACTTTGAAAACTTAAATCTAGACGTGAAAGAAATAGAAGTTGAGAAGTGTAAACTGAAAACAAGGCAGTGCAGTCAGCTTCACTTTAGCTTTCAACTGGTTTTGCTTATTTGTTACCTATGAAAATTTGCTTTCTATCTGCAGCTTTAGATACTTTAAAAAACCCCACCATCTTCTTCCTTGTATTCAACTTATATTTGTTGCCTTTAAGTCAGGAACACTTTCAAATGTATCCTGTCCACAGGCTGCTGCAAAGAGTCCAGACCACCACCTTTTTGTTTTGGCTGAAGTGGGAGGATCTGCTCTTCAGAAACCATCTTGGGTACTTGTTTCACAAGCTAAAAATACAAACAGACGTCTGCTGGATACAAGCAGGTTCTCTGTGACTATAAGGTATGGTCAGCATTTCCAGTTACAAACTTTTCCAGAGGACAAAAAGCTTTTCCACAGGCCTCTACACATGATTCCCAGGGCAACAGGCCAGGGCTGTATATGGAGATGCTTTTGAAATACAGTTTTTCTTTGGTGTTGAGAAATCTCATCTTTCCACACCAAGCATGTGACCACGGAAAGAAACTTAGCATTTCCTTTGCTTTTCTGCATTAGGCAGATCATACAGATAGTCAGTTTAAGAGCAGGTGGCTTACTGTAATACACAGTATACAAAGCAAACCTCATTTCAAAAGTCCTGTGAAACCATCTTTCTAAAAGCTATCTCAACAGGACACTACAAAGTGAATTTTCCAATGCAGGAATTTACAGCCAAGCTCTCTCAACTGTATGCAGCCACTAGCAACCTCATCTGTGTAGTACCCAAGAAGATAAATTTACATTAAGGTTTTGCAGTATAACAGTGAAACCTTCACACAGATTACCTTGTAGCTGCCACACTTTCAAAGGTGCCATTTCATTGGTACTTTCCACAAGGTGCTTTCTAAGCTCTTTCAGCTCTTCTGTCAAGTCAGGATACAACTGCCTAGAAGGGTATGAGGGTAAAACAATTTCTTGGGTTTCCTAAAAGGGAGTCTGCTGCTAATTCTAACATATGGAAAAGTATGCTGCTTATATCAGTGAATAACTCAGGCATTTAAAAAACAATAATAGAGCAAAAAACATCAGCATCTCTACATGTTTTCTGATATGACAGAGATCAACAGCTTAGAAGTTCTACCTTAGTTTTCCAAACAGAAATCCTTGCACTTCATCAACGGGGTCATTTTCACCTATTACTGTAGCATTCACATCTGTACCTGTAAACACACAAGACAACGCTATTGTTACCAACCTGTTCAGAAGCAGTTCTTGCACTCATTTTGATTAGTTTAACAAAAATATGCTGCAGCAACCAAAAAGAAGGAAACAACAAGTTTCAGGTTTAACTTTTAAACCTTATTGAAGAGAATTTACCTTTACAAATGAACATATTAACAGATGAAATAACACAAAGTTGGATTATTGAGAAGAAAAAGCTTAAGATAAGTGGATATCTCAGATAGAGAAGCATTTCTGAGGAATTCACTAGGATCCAGGAGCTTTCAGGACATGCCAGCTTTGCAGAGCAAGTGCTAAACTTCAGTTGTGATCACAGCCCTGATTTTAGCTCCAAAAACCATGATAAAATAGTAATGTCTGAGTGAAGTCCAATTCTGGGCTTAAACATCAGAAAGAAATCTGTGCAAGACTCACACAGTCTTCTAATTAGCTGGACAGAAGCCAGCTCCAATCTAGATGTTTTATGCTAAAGTCTAACTCAAGATCCTGACCTTTTGGTGAACGTTTGCTTCTGAGCAAGCCAAAACAGTCATCAATAGAAGAGTGCACAGTCAGAACATTCACAAAATCAGAAAGCCTGTCTTTGTTCCAGCTGGGATAAAGTTAATTTTCTTCCTAGTAACTGGAACAGTGTTGTATTTTGGATTAGTATAAGAATAATGCTGAGGAAACACTGATGTTCTAGTTGTCAAGTATTGTTTATTCCTTCTGCCCCTCATTATTTTATTTTCAATTACTAAACTGTTCTCCTTGCAACCCAGAGGTTTTTACCTTTTCTTTTTTTAAATTCAGGTGAACAGTTATTCATGTAAAAACCATAGAAAATTATCTTTGAAAAATTAAGATGTTCACATTAAAATACTTAAAGTACTAATTCACCTTTCACCTGTGTATCATCCTTGGCCTTATATTCTGTACTTTTAATAGCCAGTTCCACACCATAGCCAGAGAGGTAGACTTTTTCTTTACTGGGATTCTGTAAGGAAAAGCAAACAGTACAGTATTGCCACTCTTCGGTTTGATGCACAAATGAAAAGCTGTCGTATCCCAAAGGTAAGAAAGCTCTAGGTGGTATACATTTCAGACATAACTGGTAATAGAGAAGTGAGGAAAACACAATGAACAATTCTGCAATAATGTACTGTAATATTGTATTTCCTGTTGTGTTTCCATAGAACTTTTTTAATCTCAGTGAGCAAAGATACCTCGTGGACCAGAAAACCACTGAAACCCACAAAGTAAAGAGGAACACAAAATGATGTTTTCAGGATTCAGTGTAAGCCAAATAGGTAGGACAGGACAGACTCACATCATCAAATCAAGTAAGAGGAGGAAAAAGAACTTCAGCTGTGAAGTTCAAAACTGAAATATTCATTACAAAAAAATAGTAAGTCAGTGACTCAGTAGAGATGTATCATTAGTTCTGTTTTTAATGGGAAACAAATGTGATGACTTGGTAAAAGTATTCTGAACTACACAGGAGTTCCACAACTGCATATAGATCTGTTGCGCAGTGCACTTAATTCTGAACATAAGTACTCCATCCAACACTGATAAATACCTTTTTAAAACTAAAGTGGCATATGCAAGTATATAACTTTATTAAAAGTGCAAAGATCATTAAAAGTGAATCAGCTGATGCTTTTTTTGCATTGAAGTCTAGATACTAACTAGCTGCTATACTGCAGGTTTTAGCAGTATTAAACAATATGCAGGAAAAATGTCAAATAACTTAAATTTCTCAGAGCTTTTGAAATGTAGTTTGAAACACTAATCCAGTGGTGATGGGCAATTTAGGGGAGGGGGATGGAAATCAGGACAAATGCATTAGGACTGATAAGCGGTTCTGTATTATTACAGAACCATCTGCTGTGGAAATAGCACCTTTCATTTGAAAGCGTGTACCTTCAGGTTAATCCTTGCTTTTCAGATCAAGTAACTAAGTAGCCTGCCTGTGGATAGATCTGATTGTTTCCTGTAATCTAATATAGGTGAAGCAAAGGTTTTTTTAGATTAAAGCCTGTAATTAATCTGGAGTTTAACTGTGCATTTGTGACATCAAATGATCCTCCTATTTAAAAAAGCAGATTTAAAATATTACATATTCCTTGGGTACATGCAATACAAAACAAACTTTGAGTATTCCAAATAAATATCAAGCAGCAACACATTATGTAAATGTCAATTTAAAGGGAACAAAGCTTTTTTAAAACCCAGGTCAGTTGCTCTTTCCATGTCAAATACCTCTGTTACAACGCACAAATATACTTACAGCAATATAGTGCCTGAGGACATAAGTGATTTCCCCTGCTTCAGCCTTTAAAACAAGCCTCTTGTGGTTTCTGTAGAACTCCTCTGAGCCAATCTCAGCATAAAGTATGACAACAGGACTTTCGGGGTTTGACACTGGGTACTTATGATCCCCTTTGAACAAAAATGGCTTGGGCCTAAGAATAAACATTGGAGATTAGTACACTGTGCTTCACAGCATTTCTGCACTCAGCGCAAGGAGCAAAATCTCTTTCTCATGTCGAATCACTGTTCCTGTCTCCACTGAATACGCACGTCAAGCTATTTGCACAGATTATCAAGGCTGGCAGCATTTGATGCATGTTGATAAAGCGTGTTTAAAAATGGACATACGAAAATGAAGTAGCAAGGTGCTATTCTGAACCTAAAGTGATCCTTATTTTAAAAACTAACCACTTCCCTTAAACTTCCAATTAACTTCTGTGCCCCAAGCGCTGCATCATAAATTCTCTATAAAAAAAATAAAAGGCTAACAGAGCAAACGTTCCAGGAAGTGGAGCAACAACCCTGTCCTTGGTTAACATGCAAACAAAAAACTGAACGAGAAGACTGTTCGCAACAAAGGTATTTAAATTTTGACTAAAATAAAATGAAGTATTTAAAGTACTCCCAGTGAATCAGTAGAGCAGCACGTGAGCTATCGATGTCTACACATTGAGTAGAAACCCCTTCTGCTTACAAAAACCCAAACTTCAGAATTACTACGGAGACAAACTGAAATGTAAGGGTTTGAGTTTGGCTGGGCTTTGTTTTGTTGGTTTTGTTTTATTCTAAAGAGGTTATTTATATTGTATAGGGGTTTTCTTGTTACTAAAAGTTAAAGTGAAGTTCTGTTCTTGTACAGAAATCTGATCTTGTATTACATCATGTGGTAATAGTTTTCTTGGTCAATGCTGAGAAAATTTTACAGAGAAAAATACTGTGCATGTTTCAAGCCATTCATGAAACCATCTCTGTTATATTAACCATCATTTTAATATGTAGCCCAGGTCTTTCTAGTCACCCAACATACTAAAGGCTTTACCTACTCCTAAGAATTCCTACTGTACTTCGGCAAATGGTTTCCAGCTTTTCCTGTGCACATTCCTCTTCCTAGCATAATATCAGAGCAAGTGATTTGAAAACAATCATTCCAATCTGGATTAGTAAGAAATAAGAGACTGCCACTTGTGTGCAAGCAGTGGACAGTATAAATCAGCCCTGAAGAATGTAGAAGCAATTAGTTTATTACTATCTCTTTACAGCAGTAAATCTAACTAGGTTGAATTTTAAGTGCTAATCCAGTGATGCAAAAACAAATACCTTTCTGAAGCTCCCTGTAAAAGGATTCCAAGCGACTCGAATTCACATGTCTTATCCCCATGCACAGCAAAAAACAGGGTACAGCCCTTTGGTGGAGGTTCATCTGCTGCTATCTGTATGAAAATATTTGTGATAGAATAGGTTGGATGTTTGCCTTTAGAAGAAGAAAAAATGATAACAACATAGCTCTCTGTGCAGTCAGTCTTCTTTGACTTCCTAAAGCCTAAACTAGTTCTTCTTTGCTATTTATTACATCATTTAAATGCAAGGCAGAAATTGCAAAACTAAGAGTTAAGTCATCTTATAGATACTTCTCCAGACTATTACTATTAACTGTAATACTGGCTCCAGGTACAAAAAGCAAGGCTTGCAATTGTAGGGTTTTTGGTTGAGGTCTGTTTTGCATTACACATCAGAAACTTCTATATTTGTTAAACATCAAATGACAAAATGATTCCAGATGGAAAAGGAAGAGGTCTTACAGAATTACTTAAATGAAGCACATTATAATGTGACATAGTTTGCAATGAGTTTGAGAAAGAACAAAGTACAATTTACGGGTTGTAACCATTAGAGCTATATATTCATGGGTTACTACCTTCAACTAAGTACAACTGAATAACAGGGAAAGCAGCAGCAGCATCACAGGTTTCAACAAAGCAGCTCATACAAATCTTCACACAACTGTTAGTGCAGTGGGCATCAATGATACGAAGACATGCTGAAATCCCAATTCTTCCATCTGCTCTACACAGATGGACTCAGATTAGGCACTCACTGATATGTCTGTTACACTATCAAATGTCTCCTTACACAGCTTGCTCCATCCTGGGCTTCAGGTAATGCTGTACAAACCATTTGAGGATTTCATGTACTAACCTGTTGAAAAGCTTGAACAGTTGCAGAATAAGAGCGTAAAGCCAAGGAAAACTTCAACAAGTTCTGCTGCAAAGGTGACAGACTCTGGCAGGCTGCTTTCAGCATTTCATGGTAAGAAGCGTAATCACTACCTGCAAAGTCAGAGTACAAGCAGTTTTCTTTCCATACCATATTCGTATCGAAGAGGGGCTTTTCATCCTAATTGTGATTTATACTAACAGAAGCCCATGACATTAACTGTAAATATGCACATGTTCATTCCTCCTCAGTTTTCACTACAGCCAGTTCTACAGAGGGATGAGAGTGACCTTCAATTGAAATCCATGACAGTACACTTAAATACATTGTAGAGGGCGCAAGCATAGCCTTGGGGAGGCAGGAAACAGTTAAGAGCTCCCATTTGATTTGATAAATAGAAACAGAAAGGAAGAGCATTTACAGTACTAATATTTCATGTCGAAATAGAAACTGGCAAGCAAAACACATTTCAGCCTTACCCACTACAGCTTTTGTCAAAACAGATGTTTTGAGCACTTTGCAGTAAAAGTATTACTGAATTCAGTCCTCATTTGACTTTTCCAATAGGAACACAATGGAAGATGAAACGTGGTTTATTTTTCAACCATGTCACCTAGCAGTCATCATCCAGCAAAAAAGACCATGAAAAACTTACCATCATGTTCAGATGTCTTAATATTTGGAGTGGCTTCTACAAAATTCCAGAATTTTTCTTGACCTTCTTCTGATAGAAATTCACTGAGTGAGGAGAGCTGAGTTAGCCACATCTAGCACTTGTCTCTCAAGCTACAACAGTAATACTTTGTAAAGCTTTACAGAAAGTTAGCTCCTACCATATGTTTACCTCTACTGGACAATCACAGAGTACTAGAAAAAGCTGACTAGGAAAGGTAAAGTCCCCAGCCAAACAATAGTTGCAGGCCGGGACTAACACAGACTGCACAAAAGAAGCTTGCAAGGCACCTGGTAATCTCTCAAAGACCCCATCAGGTACCAGTGTACATCTTTTTGCTAGGTTTTATGACAGACGTACATTTTTGTTTACTTTGCCGCAACAAACTCTGGTTTGTTGGAACTACGGGACTTGGTGAGTTTGTTTGCTTTTAGATCAGCAAAAGGAGAAGCCACAGCTTCAAATCATGATACTGTAATTCCCCATATATTAAGCATATGATTAGGTAGATATACAACATTAAACAGTGAAATAATTCTCTAAACATTGCTAAGAACAAATAGTTTATCCTGTCTAAACTTGTAACACACTTCATATGCTAGTGGATGCTGCAACAGAAGATTTAGAGCCCATTGGCTGCCACTATAGCTTTTGTGTTCATTTCTGTCTCTGTTCTCACCTGAGGTGGTAAGTACTTCTTGAACATCTGGGTGATGAATTGCAGTGCTGGGCTAAGTAAATTGAACAGCCAGAATGATTTTACGCTGCAGTGCTGTATCATTCTGCAGTTCCTCACAGATGAACCATCCTACCTATCCAAAGTCTTTCAACATAATGGTTAGGGTATATATTGAGCCTTTGGCACATGATTTTGATTAATTTGCTTATTATTTCAGTCTCTCAGGGTGACCTTTCACCCCAAAAATGTCTTGCATTGATGGGGTATTTAAATCCCAGCATATTAGTGGTTAAGGACTTTTCAGTCCTCAAACTTCAGCTTCTATAGGGAAGGTTATAGAAAAGTAATTTCACCAGGGACACACTTATCCCAAAGCCAAAAGCTGTGCCCGTTTGAACAAAACCCATCAATGCTCAGCTATTCTCATGTGAACCAATCTGTGGTAACAGCCAGAATTCTTATGTGATTAAAAATTACTCCTTAAGTGATACAAAATGAAACACACACACAGACATCTAAAAGCCCTGTTTTGCATAGACGTCTCCAAACGAGAACTCTGCAAAATGAGACTATGAGGACTTTTGAAGTGCTAAGGAGACAAGCATTGAAAAGACAGCGTTTTGCTCTCTGTTTCTTTTAAAAATGTCTTTTTACATGGTTTCCTTTTAAGTAATGTCTTTTAAAAAAGAGGGGGAAAAAGTCATTAGTGCTGTAAAAGAAATCTCCCCAGGCTGACCTGCACAGCTCTCTTACCAAAGAAGCTGACTTCAGATAATCAACGCGCAGTTCCCTTGAACAAAGTTAAACACAAGCTTAACATACACAAGCAACAGCAGGTAAGTATCAAAACCTACAATCATTGTTGAAGTAAAAACACTTCTACTATGGAATCTTATGAGACTACGCTAAACTTCTCAGTCTAGTGCTTTGAGTAGGTGAAACTTCGCAAGGTAAAAAATACTGTGAAATTATTCATTGTTATTACTGTTCTCATGCACAACGAAAGAATTTACCCAGCAAAACTACTCTAAAATACTCATCCCATCTCCCCAAGCACAGCAATGATCATGTTCAACTGAGTGTTACTGTTACTGCCAAAGAATCAGAAATGACCAGAGCTCAAAGCACACAAAACAAGTGATACGGAGAACACATTAATTTATCCTCTAAGCATATTGATTTGTCAACAAAACACTTACCTTGCTTCAAGTAACAAAGGAGTTGAAGACCACTTTGTAGTTAGAGATGTTGTGACAGCCTTAGAATGTCCTCTTACAAGTGAAGAGCTGAAGCAGATTCCAAGAATTGCAATAAGTATTCCCATTTTACAGAAGAAGCCTTAAACAACATTAAGGAAATAAAGTTAGTTTTGCATTGTCTCTTTTTATAAATACAGACTCTCACACATCCAGATATGTTCAGGACTATTTTAAGATTCAAGGGCCCATTTAATGCAGTGTGTCAGTGAGATAATCATAGTCTCACCTGGGCATACAAAATGAAAAAGACTATGAAAACACACAAGGATGTCAAGATCTGACTCCTGAGCTGCACTTAACCTAAATCAATTCCAGCTCTCTCTATGCTTATGCTTTCAAATAAACCTGTTTCTGTTCTGAGACACCAACATCACACACTGCTTGCTCTAACAAGAGGTATTACAAACAGCATGAATTTCAAAGTGGGTGGCAAATGAACCCACTGTCTGGTTTACGGGAGGTCAAGTCGCATACTGTGTTTGCTGCCATACTAACCAAGGTCAGAAGAGCCAGGCGAAGGTGAAGGTTCCCTCGTCAGCCCTTGAGGTTCTGCAGGGTACAGTGGACTTCTCTGGGGAATGAAGAAACAAGCATTTCCCAGATGCACTAAGTACCACCAACTTTGGAAGCTGAAAAATGAATGAAATCATGAAGACAGACTCAAATTATACAGCTTAGCATGAGAAATGAGCCAAAAAAAAGTGCCATTTCTTTACTGGCCTCCATGTGTACTTCCATGACCACATATTCTCTAACCTATACACCACAACACAGCTGAGTGGAATTTCCTTGCCCTCAGCTCTTACACTTATGGAATACCTGAATTCTCCTCTTAGCTTTTCAGTAAGGTCTCAAAAACATCAAGTTTTGAGTTTTCTCCCTTCACTGGAGTATATTTACTATACACCCAATATCCACCCAGGCACTCTTACTTCTTATTCCTTATTTTTCTGGATGAATCTTTCCCTACTCTGTCCCGTAACATTAAAAACAGCCCACTCAAATTCCAGGTATATCACACCCCACAGCCTGCATCTGATTTGTCTCTCTCTTTCTTGGTGATCTCCATATACAAAACAAGTCTTATGTGTTACATAGCTGTAGCTTTCTGTATCTCAGTGTCACAAAATCAGAGAACCATTAGGGTTGGAAGTGATCACCCAGTCCAAGCCCCTGTCAAAGCAGGGCCACCTAGAGCAGGTTACAGAGGAACGTGCCCAGGCGGGTTTTGAGTGCCTGCAGACAGTTCAAATGGTCATGGTTAAACTGTCAATGTCTGTCCTTTCACACTGAAAACGGAAATGCCCAAAGCACAGCTTGCTCAGCTGCACACCTTTGGCTGACACCGCACCTGGGAAGCAGACAGATGGCATCGCATGATGCGCACGGTTACACCTACGGCTTGCTGTGTGCACAGGAGGAAGCTCAGTCAATATTTGTGCAGTGAAACCTCTACTTCTGCCAAGCGCAACGGAAAAAAAACAGGTTTGCTGTTCCCCCAGAACTGTGTCCTTATGAACTGTGGCAACACAGAATGGTTGGGGTTGGAAAGGACCTTGAAGCTCATCCAGTTCCAACCCCCTGCCATTCCACCTTGTTTCATCACTACCTGCCCTTGCCCAAAGCCCTTCTCCAGGTTTCCTGGAGCTGCTCTAAGGTCTCCCTGGAGCCCTCCCTTCTCCAGGCTGACCCAGTGCAGCTCTCTCAGACTGGCTCCACAAGATTCACTGCAAATCATACACATGTTTGGAACATGTACATGAATATACCATGCTGCATTCTTGCAACTAAAACTGCTGTGCCGCTCTCTCAAGCCTGCTTTCCCATGCTGGAAAGACTGAAATAAAAGCCTTTTATTATGTGAAATAAGTGACAAACGTGTCCTTTATTTTTTCCCTAACACCGGTTTAGCCAACTGGAAAGAAAAACAGATTAGAAATACCTTCACTTCCTGGATAGCAACAGCCAAAGGAAAGACCTGTCTCTCCAAGTGAAATAAAAACACACCATGGAGACCAGAAGAAACAAGAGGCATGGGAATTCCATCATGGAATCAGTCAGGGTGGAAAAGACCTTTAAGATGATCAAGTCCAACTGTTAATGAACAGAAATGACAGGGGATCCAGCTCTGTTCTGTGTGAGGTAACAAAGCAAACCCCAATCTGAGTTAAGAAGGAAAAAACCTCATCTGTAACTCTTTTTCCTCCAGTTACACAGTTTAAAATACAGCTGACTTCTGGGAACTTCCACATCCAGCCTTGGACATGGGAGTAAATCATCCCACAGCCCCAGGTCCGGCTGGACCATGACAGCACCGACCTCTGCCATGTCCTGCGAGGTGTGCCTGGCAGTAAAGCGGGTAAAGGGCTCCGCTTCAGCAAAGCCCAAATGAAAACAGACCTCCTGCTTAGACAGTGATGCCAACCCCAGCATCAAGGCCACGACACTGAAATAATGTGTCTCAACCGAGCCTTGTGAACAGTAAGTATTGCTGGTAACACCTGGACAGCTTCTGTGAGCACGGGTATCGTGTTGCTGTACTCATTCCGAAACTGAAACGCGGCTTTTATCCAGTAAGTCCAAAATCGCTCGCAGAGCTTTGCCTATGAACAGATGGTTCTGGTGACACCAGTCAACATGCAGCCTGCCTTCACAGCCCCTGCCCGGTGCACACCGCTTCCGATGCAGAGCACGCTGCTGCTGACCCGCACCCACCGACACAAGCACCTCAGTAAGCACAAATCGGGACGGCCGTTCCTCAGTGCTGAACGGCATTTAACCCCCGGGCGCGGCCCCTGCAGCCCTCCTGACACCCGGGCAGCGCCGAGGCCGCACGCCGCCCGCGGGGCCACGCTCCGCTCCCCTCCTGTGCTCCCCGTGGTGCTGCGGGCAACGGTGCCCAGCCCCGGCCGCCCGCTTCCCCGCACCGCGGCCCCCGCCGAGCCCGCCCCCCGGCCCGGCAGAGGCTCTCTGAGGGGCAGCGCCGGGCCGGGCCGGGCCCCTCCGCTCTCCGCCGTCCGCTCCCCTCCCCTCCCGCGCCGGGGCCGCCTCAGAGCACAGCCGCCGCGCGCGCCCCGTGCCCAGCCCCGCGCGCGGGTCGCCGTGGGAACCGCACCTGCGAGCGGCCGCCGCGCTCCCTTCCGGCTCGTGCCGCTCCCGCCGCTTCCGGGCGTGCGGCTTCCGCTGCCGGGCGAGAGGGGCCATAGAGTTCCGCGGGGCAGCGCCAGAGCGTCACCGCGCCGCCATATTGGGGGGGGTGGCGTCTGGGAGCGCGCAGCCCAGAGCCCGCCTCCGGCCCGGGCCGCCGCGCCCGGCCCCGCTTCGGGACCGGCGCCCGCGGAGCAGCCCCGGTAAAGCGGCAAGCGGGGAACGGGCGCGGTTCGGGAGAACGGGGCCCGTGAGGAGCGGCGCCCCGGGGCTGTCCGCCGCACGGCGGGATGCGTGAGTGAGAGCAGGGCAAGCGAAGCAGAGGTTTGGCAGCGTCTTTGTGCGGTGTCAGTTTGAGAAGCAGGTAATGCCGGGTGCAGGGGTGGAACCAGTGCTGCTTCTGTTAGCAACTGGTCTAGTTGGTAGCCGGTGCTCTGAAAAGGAGTCCCAGAACCTGATGGCACTGTGGACAGAGAAGCTTCTTGTGTTTGCTGACTTGTTTGTAGTGTAAATATGAGGGGGAATTGAAAGCAGGTAAAATATAGTTGGTTTTTATTCATCTTCACTGTACTTTTACAGCTGTCTGCCAAAAAGCCCCCTGAACTGTCCCTGTTCCGGCCTGAAGACGCCAGCCCCATTCTGCCATTCTTTATGTGCTCTGTTTCCCATTACCTGTGCCACATCCTCTGAATACTTTGTAGCATTACTGTGGTGTTGTGTAGCCGTGGGGATGGGGGAGCAGAATTGCTCATCTCATGCAGGAGGTGTCAGAATACAGCTGGGAGTGTGGCCAGGCAGACCACCTGTAACAAGAGGTGAGGGCAGTGTCCCAAGGAGCACAGCACGGGACAGGGCTCAGGTCCTGACTGATGGCTGTTCGGGAGGGCAGTATCCCTCTGAAGTGAACCTAACCCCGTGTCCATGCCCAGAGCTTCCTCAGCACCTGCTTGCAGGGTTGCTGACAGCACACCTGAGGGTTTGCCGAAGCAAAATGAAGTCTAATTCAGATGGGATTCTGTCATTTCAAGGTTTTTTTTCCTAGTTTCATTTAAAAGCATTACAAACCAACTATAACAGCACCAGGTGTCTGTCTGACTTCATCTCTGAGCCTCAAGATGAATGGGAAACAGTGCTATTCCGGGGTATGTGTGATCAAACACAGGGCAACCCTGGGCTGGTGGCACCCGAAGGCTGCAGTGTGCGTTGTCACCAGGGCTTATTTGGGGATGGGTTATTTGTTTAACTGATTTCCCCTCTGTCCCAGCAAATACTGATGCGAGAGACAACAGGGATGTTGTGGTCAGGTATTCATTGAGGCCCCCTTTCCCTGGATATAGCAGCAAAACTCCATCCTCCGCGTCAGACATCAGTAGTTCGGATCTGCTCAGCCGCTTCTCAGCGCCTTGTGCTCTGTGAAGAGAACCAAACCTCTCACCGAGCCGTTGTGCCTCGGTGCCGGTTCCGCGGCTTGCCCCGTTGAGGGCCCAGCTCCGGCCTGCGGTGCCGGGTGAGCCGTGGGGCGGGGTCTGTGCGCCGGCAGGAGCGGGCGGTGAGGGAGCCCCGTCATCCCGCCCGCCGCCGCCATGGTCCCGCCCACCCCGCGTTTCCCGGGAAACTCCCCGGCTCACAGCCAATAGCGTGCTAGGGGAGGCACTGCCCCTCCCTCCTCTCGCGAGATCTGAGTCCTGCTGTAAGCGCGAGGACTACATCTCCCAGCAGCCCGGAGGGGAGGGCTGCCGCAGCCAATGGGGCGGGGAGAGCCGTGGTGGGCGGGGCCGACCGGGGCCAATCCGCCGTGGGCAGCTGCGGCGGCGGAAGCGGTGCTCGGTGGTGGCGGTTCAGCGACGGCTGCCGCGGGGCGCCCCCGGCACAGGTACCGCCGCGGGCAGCGCGCCCGGCGCCGCGCCGGGGACCGGGAGCAGCTCCAGAGAAGGGTTGAGGGCGTGGGCCGGCGGCCGCCGCTGCGGATCGGCCGCTGCGGCTGTCTCAGTGCGCGGCGGCGGGGGGAGCCTGTCCCTGGAGGCAGCGGTGCGGGGCGACAGGAGAGGGGCGGGGCCCTGCGCGGCGGCAGGACCTGGGCGGGAGCGCGGGAAGGGACAGACACAGGGCAGGACGGGCGAGAGGAGAGCAGGACAGGGCGGGCGAGGGCCGCGCAGGGCTCGGCCGGGCGGTACGGGCCGCGGTCGGTGCGGGGAGGGCCGGCTGCGGGAGCCGCCGCGCTCCCGGGAACATCCGGGCCCTGCGGCCCCTCACGGCGGCACAGCGGGGCGGGCCCGGGCGGTACTGCCGGTCCTCATTGGCCAGCGCCTTCCTCCCCGCTATTGGCTCGCCGGCCTCTGATGTACTTAGTACGGCCGCTCCTTACTGGCTGTGGAGACCAGTTCTGGATTGGCTGGCTCGGTGTGGCTCGCCGCATTGGCGCAGGGCTGGCAGTGCCGCTATCGCCGCGCCCAATGAGCGGGGCGGGAGCGGGGGGCGGTGCCTGCCGGGGGTGTTGTAGCCCCCTGTGAGGCGGTGGGCGCGGGTCGCCGGTGCGGTGCCGTTCCGTTGGGTGACGCAGGCTAACGCTTCCCGCTCCCCGCAGGCGGACATGAGCTCGCAGCAGTTCCCCCGCTCGGGCGCGCCCCCCCCCGGCCTCGGACCAGCGCCGCCGCCCGTCGCCGCCAGCGGCTCTGCCGGGCTCATCGCCCCCGCCGCCACAGGTAAGCGGGCTTCGAGGTGGAGGTAATCCCGGCAGCGCCGTCCCGCTCTGCCGGACACAGGAGGTGCGGGACGGGGCCGCCCCGGGTGGGGGGAACGGGATGTGCCGCTGGCTGCGCCGGTTCCCCGGTGGTAAGAGCAAGGCAAGAATCGGTTTAGCCGCGGGCTCTGCGGAGCTGACAGGGTAGAGCCGTTCCTCTGCTCCCCACGGGCGTGCCAGCAAGCAGCAGGCAGGAGGGGTGCGTGGATGTGGGAGCGTTTCCTGTAGCTGGTGGTGGGGAGCCCTGGTTCTTGTGCTGCTGTCCCTGCCGAAGTTACGGGCTGCAGAGGTGAATGGGGGCTGCGGGGGGTGTTTCACTTTGAGGAGGGTTTATGCTTGTTTTTCAGCTTGACACCCAGGTACATAACTGGTTAAACTCTTGGTGTGGGACTGTACAGCAGTCATTTAGATAACGAAGCCTTTTTCATGGGAAAGAAAACTCAGTCAAGCTTTGCTGGGGGATGTTCGGGTGGATTTCTCTGAGATGACCCCACCTTGCCCAGCATTGCAGGGCCCATCAGTTCTAAGGGGAACTGGCAGAAGCAGTGCCAGAATACCTAGGGTTTTCATCACTGGAGTGTATTTGATCGATCACATCCCTGGGGTGGTGGGTGACCACTGCAGACTTGTTCAGCTTCTGTACCCTTTTCCTCAGAGCTTCCTGTTTCTTGTTTTCATTGCTAGTGAGTGAGGAATCAAGTCGTGACTCGGAGGTTGCTCCTAGGGAGCACATTGGCCCCAGCAGCTCAATCCAGCCTCGAGAGGAAAAGCAGGAGCCAGTGGTGGTCCGGCCCTATCCACAGGTTCAGATGTTGACACAGCACCACCCTGTCCAGTCTGGTGCCCCGGTGACAGTGACAGCACCACCAGCACATTTGACTCCAGCTGTGCCACTTTCCTTCTCAGATGGACTGATGAAGGTAAGAAGGATCCACAGGGAATTCGTGATCCACAGGGAAGTAAATAACAATCTATATCACAATTAAGAGTGCTGAGCAAAAATAAACTGCACCAAAAACTTCCCTGCTTTCGTTTCTTAAGCTTCCCTTGTGTGCTGGGCACTGCCTCTTGGGTTTAGCTGCTCCATCTGCTGTGCTGAAGACTTCATTGTATAACAGCGTTATTTTTGAGGGGAGTGGGTTTTGTTTGTCTCCTAAGAGAAGAGTGATTTCAGTCAGGTTCTGAAATCTTCCCTTTTCTCTGCAGGAGTGGATGGGCATATCACAGTAAGTGTTAATGCCCAGTGTCTGTAGGGGAGTACCATAGCTCTAACAGATACCACTTGTGACTAAGGGTGTATGTTAGGAGCTGCATATTTCCCATGCAAAAGACGTCCTTCCTTTGTCCCAAATGGAAACTGAATAGCTTTAAATGGCCCACATCCTTTCTCTCCAAGTGCTTAACCACACTTACCCTTGCACAAAGCTGACTTTCTATTAGGCTTTGACCCCAAAATGTTTCCACATTGAGTTCTTGTTTGGAGGTGCCAACATTTCTGTCTTTGTATTTCTTGTAGCCTCCCTTGAAGCCCACCATGCCCAGCCGGCCCATTGCTCCTGCTCCACCCTCTACTCTCTCAGCTCCCACAAAGGTTCCTGGGCAAGTTACTGTGACCATGGAAAGCAACATACCACAGGCTCCAACAATTCCTGTGGCAACCATCAGTGGGCAACAGGTCTGGTTCTTTGGTTTGTTTGGTTTCAGTTCCAGTTCACTCCATGGTCCAACCAGTACTGATATTGGTACAACTGAGGTGGGCTCTTACAGCAGGAAGGAAGGTAGAAGAGAGCAGGCTCCCCCAGACAGTGTTGGGTCAGTTCTGCTTGGAGCATTAAATTCAGTCTCAGTGAGCAGTAACTCTGTAGAAAGCTCCTGATTTGTTGTACTTCTCCAACTGACATAGCATGGGGGGGAGCTGTAGATAATGCTTTAGAAATATCATCTTTTGCCCTCTAACTTAGACGGCAGAGCCAGCCCTCCTGATTTGAAACTGGGTTGCCAGAACACTTGTCACTGAACCTCTGAAGCCTCAGGGTTTTGCTGTCAAGTGCCTTTAGGTGGGTTTGAGTTAGGCTGCATGAGGATGTGCAGCAGTTTCAGTCGATTTTTATTAATATCCCTGGAAAGAACGGAATAGGAAGAAAATAGAACTCATTTGTAGCAACCTTTGCCAAGTTCCCACCATTCTCTTGGCTTTACAGGAGAGGTGTGGTATGAACCTATGCCTTAAAAGTCCCTAATGGCAAAAGGTCCCCCTCCCTGGTTGATATGTGGGTAACCGCTGGCTTGTTGTCACCCATGTCCCAACCAGGAAAATAGACCAGTGAAGCAGATAAACTACATTTTCCACACACAATTTCAGCAGGCTCTGTAACGTTATCCTGTAGAAACATGGAATCGTAGAATAGTTAGGGTTGGAAAGGACCTTAAGATCATCCAGTTCCAAAATCTGCCCCTTTCTCCTCTCAGCATGTAATGCATGACACCTTTGTACACCAAGTATGGTAATAGTAATTTTTGTCAATGCAGCTCATGGGGTTTTTGGGGGGTTTTGTGATTTCTTTAACTCTGCAGGGGCATCCTAGTAACTTGCATCATATCATGGCTACCAACGTGCAGATGTCTATCATCAGAAGTAGTGCTCCTGGGCCTCCGCTACACATTGGAGCATCTCACCTACCCCGAGGTAAAGACGGAGCTAGCCTTTACCCCTCCAATTCTGCTCACTGGTAACACAGACAGTACTCCAGCTGTCAAAGGCGCTGACATAAATAGGTGACTGCTGGCCACCTTAAGAATTACATTGCCTTCGGTCATTTAGGGCAGGACTGTGGGACAGTGTTTAAAATGCTGGCAGATACCAGCATGTCTGTCCTTCTAGTTTTGTGCTGTTAGGACAGGGAATGTGTTCAAGAAAGAAACCACACTGGTGTAGACTGACCTGTCCTGTAACATGTTGCGTTCTTGGTAGCAAGCATTGGTCACCTATGACAGTGCACTTGAGCAGTTGTGAGGGCTATTCATGTGTATTTGCATTTACCATTGATTTAAATGCTAGCAATAGCTGCAGGCTCTTGTCTCCTGGGTTGCTGTGGCTTACAAATAGAAGGTCAGCCCCTTAAAAGAAGCCCTGTGCACAGTAGCATCTGCCTGATTTCTGACTGCGGTTTTAACTTCAACAGCTTATGGGTTAGGTTTCCAGTTCAACTTTAAACTGATCTGAATTCAAAGTACTACTTGTATTTGTATTTCCTTTCATATTTGCTGTTACTTGGTCACTCAAGAAACATAAATGACATAGCAAAGACATAATCTTCTCTGCAGCTTGCTTTGTAGCTGTAGCTCACTTGATTACTGTGGGACAGCTGCCACAAACTGTACTGTCACTTAGTGCACATTCTTCTGTTGTCTTCCTGCTCTTTTTCTCTCTGCCTGAGTATTAACTTTTGAGGTACTAATTGAAGTTAGGGACATCTACAGACATGATGCAGTCCAGTCCATCAAATGGTTTCAAGGCTGTTTGCCTGCTACAGGGATTCCTTGTGATCAGGAGACAGCAGAGAGTAGATAAATCATTCAGATTGCAACTTTAAGAGTTTTTTGGGTCTGCCTTGCATGGTTTTGGTTTTGCTGGGTGTTTCCTTCTATTGCATGTGTATTGTTCTTCTGAACTTCATCAGGTGCAGCAAGATTGTTGTTGGTGCTGGGTGACTTGCCCATTAGCCCAGTAATCAAACTGAAATATTTCTACTGACTTTCATAGCCTGCAATAAAACAAGGTTGAATTTGCAATATAAGCTTATTATAGGGGAATAAGAAGTAGCAAGAAAGCCAATTCATTTAAAATAATACCTACCTTTCCCCACATTTGCAGACCTTACATGTCTCTGTTGCAAGCTTTTACTTCTAAACCAACACCACCTGAACTGACATAAGTATAAAATACATGGAGACTGAAACACATACAGCCAACAATCAGAGTGTGTCCTAATGGAGCCGTTTGGATGCATGGTGTTTTAACACATTTGGTTTGTTTCCCAGGTGCAGCAGCTGCTGCAGTGATGTCCAGTTCTAAAGTAACCACAGTCCTGAGACCAGCTTCCCAGTTGCCAAATGCCGCTACAGCTCAGCCAGCAGTTCAGCACATCATCCATCAGCCAATCCAGGCAGGTAGCAGCCAGGCAGCTCTGCACAGCGCTGACCACCAGCTCCAAGTTCTTCTGGCACTTATTTGTCCTGTATAACCTATAATGACGTATTTCCTGGACTGAGGTTTCCAGTCTGTTTCTTGGGTACTGGCTTCTAATAGCAAGTACTGAAATAACTGTATTAGTCCTGTGGTTTTATTTCCTTGGTGGACTTCATGCCAGGAATTTGGTTTAATTGTGTCCAAAGTGCTTAGAAACTGGGAAGAGGATTTAGTTCAGATGTGCTCAAGTTTCAAAAGTGACATGTGCTCCTGTTGATTTCTTCTTAACTATATGATGTAAAATTAAATGATCTAACTTAATATACTTCTGTATAAATCAGCTTATGTATTCACATGAGGAGAAGATTGTAGGAATCATCTGCCTACAGTAATGCTAGTGTTCAATGTGAGGATAGAGGGTTAAACACCTTTACTTCATGCTTTAAGCTAGGATCCGGATTTAATCACCTTTGACTTCCTGTATATACTTGGATCGGGATTTCTTTTCAGTCAGAAGGGAACTGACCTTTGGGCTTTTTCCTAAAGACCTTTCAAGGGATCCGGTCTTGTTCACTTTGCCAGTTACCAATTCCTGTGATAGTGCATGCTTTGAAAACCAGCACAGATCTGCTCAGGAGCATGCAGATCAATTCAAAAAGCCTGGAAATGTCTTAGAATGCCAGCACTTAGTGATAAGGTGCAGGAGAAGCAGTTTCAGCTGAGTCATTCCTAATTATTATCCAAAAACCAGGATTTCTTTTCTGAATGTGTCTCTCTCTGACTTGTTTTTATAGTCTCGTCCTCCTGTGACAACATCAAGCACTATTCCTCCTGCCGTGGTGGCAACTGTCTCAGCCACGAGAGCTCAGTCCCCTGTTATAACTACAACAGCAGCACATGCTACAGAGTCAACACTCAGGTAAAGATGCTTTGAAGGCTACAGTACTCTGACTTTACAGAGGCTGCATGCAGGAAGGGGAAACAGAAGTGTCAGTTATTGAGAGTAGATAACCCTCTAGATGTGGGATGATACAATACAAAACCAGTAATGCTTGCTCAGTGCAAATGCTTTCAGTTCTGCACATAAAAATTACTATCAGCTTGAACTGTTGCTTTGTGTTCTGAGATGGAAAGACCTTAATGAATCCATTCAGAGATCCTGCTTCGGGAATGCAGAGTTTCTGTTGCAGGAACTTAAGGCTAATTTGGCCCATCTGTGTTTGGTTTGTTTATGAAGACACAGTGAGAAGTGACATGTGAGAGTTGAAAAGCATCCCTGACAAAAAGCCTCTTTCATGAACTGGTATGAGTTAGTGATAAGTTGTCCTTCCTAGTTGGGTACGTAGAGCAGATGACAACAGAGCAGTGCGGTTCCAATGTCTTGCACTGCTTTACCATGTACTTGGTAGCAGTGCTGCTTTCTCAGCAGATGAGTCCAAGGCCTGATGTGTGTCCCTGCCTTTTATCTTCCATATTTAGCATCCCCACGGTTATGTTCATGATGATTTTGCTTCCTTTCCAGTCGACCCACGCTGTCTATCCAGCAGCACCCACCTTCTGCAGCTATTAGCATCCAGCGGCCTGCGCAGCCACGGGACACAGCCACTCGGATCACTCTACCATCTCACCCAGCTATAGGAACACAGAAGCCACAGCTGCACACCATGGCTCAGGTAGACTGCAACAAGAAGAAAAACTCTTGCTTATTCTAGATATCAATTTTGTTTGTATCTTGAGGGCTAAGATTATTAAATTTGAGGAAAGAGTTAGTATTAGGTTAGAAAATCATGTTATTCACAGTCAATGCAACATGATTCCATACTATGTATGTGTTTTTAAAGGTACTAGTCATTTAACTTGAAGGTTTTCTTCTCGTTTCATAGAAAACCATTTTCAGTACTGGTACTCCTGTGGCAGCAGCAACAGTGGCGCCTATTTTGGCAACAAATACCATTGCTTCAGCAACCACAGCTGGTGAGTATTCATAATGCTATTGGGAAATTTGCAGGGTGTGATTTTGTTGTTCTTGCTGAATTTTCCTCCTTGAGGATGGAACCAAATTACTTTTGAGGAATTATTTATGGTGAAGGCTGCATTTGGAAGTGCAGGAACAGACTTCAGGAGGAAAACTACTGGGTTATTGAAGGAGGGTGTCTGATTGGGGTTTATCCTCTCTTTATTTGGATATAGATGTAATGGTGTGACAGGGCTCCATGGAAACCTCTTATATAGGATGTATTTTCTTTCCCTTTAGGTTCTGTGTCTCACACCCAAGCGCCTACAAGCACTATTGTCACCATGACAATGCCCTCCCATTCTTCCCATGCTACAGCTGTCACGACCTCAAACATCCCAGTTGGTGAGTGATTTCAGTTTTAAGAAGAGTGTGTAACTGATGCCTGTACTTTCCTGCTTACATGAGCAGTGTTTGTGCATATTGGCAGATTAAGGAGGGGAAGAAAATCAGTTCAAGCTGGGAGAAACCAATTAACAGGTTCTGCTGAGGCATTACTTTGCTTAGTACCAGGAAGAAATAGATGTTCTAGGAGGAGTAAGTAATAAAACGGCTCATTGACTTCCTGAAGTGAACTTTTAGACAGACTTGGGCCTTTTGGCATTTGAGAACCTGAATTGTGTATACTGCATAAGTTTTAACTGCTTGATAATACAATATGGCTTTAGTAGTTGACTTTGTAAGTTCTTTCCTGTGCTTCTGGAGGTGATCAGTGTAGCCTAGTAGTGTTTGATTAGTGTGTTCATTTGGAGGTAGAGCACTAAGGTCTAAAGGTGGGAGCTTTATTTGCCTGGATGTGGAATCTTCCTGAGTTGTTTCCTGCAGAACTGCCTAAATTTCCTTTTATTCATTTCTGTTTTCCTGATGACCTCCTTCTTGTTCTTTTGAAATCTCATCATGTCTTTCCCTACCATAAATTTGCAAGAAGTGAGGTTATATCTCCAAATATCAGTGTTTCCTGGAAAGCTTTTGTAGGCATGTGCTTGCTTTCTTAACCTCTGCCTATGTATCCTTGTCTGCCTTGATCTCATTTCCCTTGATCTCTGTCAAGTTCTGCTTTGAAAACTTGGATAAGCAAATTCTTGACAGCAGAAAGGATTGGGCTGATTCTAAAGTTAAATCAAATCATAAAGAAATAATATGACCGCTGTATTAACTTACTCTGTTAGCAAGTGTACTTTGTATCTGCATTTATAATATCCATTTATTCTAGTATAAACTGATGTAAAATGCTTCATTTCATGTGTTCTTTCTGCCTACTGAGTGAAGCTGTCATTGCTGTAGACAGGATATCAGTAGCAGATTGGACAGCGGAGTGGGTTGAGGGGGAAGGAGTGGTATTTGGGGATTTGCCAGACTTCATCTCACCTTTGCCATGTTTACCAGCTTTTCCTGTGACTCTCAACTGATTACATCTTTGTCTCTATGCAGCTAAAGTGGTTCCTCAGCAAATCACACATACTTCTCCCCGGATCCAGTCTGACTACACAGCAGAGAGGAGTAATCTCATACCGCTCTCCAGTCACCGGGCATCTCCAAACCCAGTAGCAATGGAAACCAGAAATGACAACAGGTGGGGAAACAGCAGCTCTAGGGATGAGAGTGTATGAGTAGGTTTTGAGTGCCTTGCTGCTTTGCTAGGTTCTGATATGCTGGAAATAATGTGTTTTAAAAACCTGGGGGTAATTTGGGGGGGGGGGGATTTAGT
>NDXB01007193.1:25832-41997 GCA_002631895.1 Agapornis roseicollis | reverse complement strand
TTTTCTAAGAAGGGGGGGGGGGGGGGGGGGGGGGGGGGGATTTAGTCATTTTGAGTTAACCATGATAGGTGAGGTACTTGATGGCTTAGGACCCATGAGTTTACACAACTTTGGGATTTAAGAGGTTGAAGAAGAACTGCTGAGATGGTGTGTGTAATACTTGCTCTCTTGGATGCCTGTAGGCAGTCGGTGCCTGTCCAGTTCCAGTATTTCTTACCAACATACCCACCCTCTGCCTACCCTTTGACTGCGCACACCTATACCCCCATCACCAGCTCGGTGTCCACCATCCGCCAGTATCCAGGTAAGTCCAGCTTTGGGACAGGCTGACTGTGATGCTTTGTTCACTTGTTAGCTTCTCTATGAGTGTTAGCAATGGGAGAAGCTAAGAGGGTTTTATGCTTGATTTTCATGGTTTGTCACTAAAAGTCTTTGATAACTTGTTGCCTGAGGGAAAAACTCATGGGTGTACGGAGGGTACTGAACTACTTCGGAGGCCTAGCAAATACAGCCACTAACAGTCTTGTCAGGGGTTTCACATTTCATATCCAAGAGTTTGCATCTCTGAGTAGAAGCTCTTGATTCTACAAATCAGAACAGTTCAACTCCTCCAAATCAGCTCTTGGATGCATCTTTGTTCCCTGGTGTTCTGACAAGCCCCTTTTAATCTCTTCCCACATGAGTGCACGGTTTGAGGGAGAAATCTGAACCAAGAATGGAAAAAATAAGCTGCATGCACACATTTGCATTAGAGGTCTGTTTAAGAGAATGGAGCAGTTAATGGGTTTGAACCATTGCAGTGATTTGCAGTGAAAAAGTGACATGTAATGTGAGCTTACATAGTCAACCCAAACTTCAGTCATTCTGTGATACACTATGGAGCACTTTTACCTTACTGAGTAGTTTAGGACTCTTCCCTATAATGTGATAATTCCCATGATCCAAACTGTGGGAATTTGCATGATTTTAATCTTCATGGAATATCTGCCTGCTGCCAGTATGTTAACCATGAGCAGTATAGAGGGAATTCAGAAGGAGGTGGCAAAATCCATCTGCTGAATGGGAAAGAATCATAGAATCACTTAGGTTGGAAAAGTCTTTTCAATACCTCAGGGGACAGTGACTCCGCCACTTCTGTGGGCAGCCTGTTCCAGTGCTTGACAACCCTTTTGGTGAAGAAATTTTTCCTTTCATCCAGTCTAAACCTCCCCTGGCACAGCTTGAGGCCACTTCCTCTTGTCCTATTGCTTTTAACTTGGGAGCAGAGACTGACCCCACCTCACAACAACCTCCTTTTAGGCAGTTGTAGAGAGCAGTGAGGTCCCCCCTGAGCTTTCTTTCCTGCAGACTAAACCCCGCCAGGTCCCTCAGCTGTTCCTCATCCCACTTGTGCTCTAGGCCCTGCACCAGCGCCATTGCCCTCCTCTGGCCCCACTCCAGCACCTCAGTGTCTCTCATGTACCGAGGGGCCCAGAGCTGAACACAGGGTTTGAGGTGCAGCCTCACCAGTGTCCAGTACAGGGGGATGATCACTGCCCTGGCTTTGCTGCTGCACTGGTGCTGATACAGGCCAGGATGCTCTTGGCCTTCTTGTTTGCCTGGGGACAAGGTGGCTCACAGTCAGCGGCCATCAGGAATCACCTCCATGTCCTTCTCCACCAAGCAGCTTTGCAGCCACAATTCCCCAAACCTGGAGTGTTCCATGGGATTGTGGCCCAAGTGCAGGACCCGGGACTTTGCCTTGTTGAACTTCAAACACTTACCTTGTTGGATTGATCCAGCTTGTCCAGATCCCTCTGCAGAGCCTTCCTGCCTTCCAGCAGATCAAAACTCCTGCCTAACTTGGTGTCATCTGCAACCATACTGAGGGTGCACTCGATTCCCTTGTCTATATCACTGATAAAGTAGTTACACAGTGCTGGCCCCAGTGCCAGGCCCTGGAGAACACCACTTGTGACTGGCCACCAACTGGAGTTACCTCCATTCAACAGCACTCTTCAGGCCCAGCCATCCAGCCAGTTTTTACCCAGGGAAGAGTACATCTGTCCAAGCCATGACAGCCAGTTTCTCTAGGAGAATGCTGTCAAAGTCTGCATTGACAACATCCACAGCCTTTCCCTCACCCACTGAGCAGGTCACCCTCTCGAAGGAGATCAGGTTAGTCAAGCAGGACCTGCCTTTCATAAACACATACTGACTGGGCCTGGTTGCCCTGTACGTGCCCTGTGGTGCCACTCAAGATGATCTGCTCCATACCTGCCCCAGCGCCGAGGTCAGGCTGACAGACCTGTAGTTCCCCACATGCTCCTTCTGGCTCTTTGTATAGATGGGTGTTACGTTTGCTAACCCCCAGTCAACTGGGACCTTCCCAGTTAGCCATGGCTGCTGCTGAATGGCGGAAGGTGGCTCAGTGAGCACTTCTGCCAGCTGCTCAGTACCTTTGGGTGGATTCCATCCAGCCCCATAGACTTGTGTATGTGTTTGAGTGGTGTAGCAGGTTGCTGACCCTTTCCCCTTGGACTACAGGGGCTTTATTCAGCTTCCTGTTCATTCCAGCTGAAGGGGCTTGTACCTGGAGACCAGGTGGTCTTCACATGTCCTGCGTTCAACAGCAGCAGTCATTTTTCTCCTTCTTAGTAGCTGGTGCAGTGCTGTGGTTTTGACTTTCAGCCTGGGAACAGTGCTGATAACATGAATGTATTTAGTTGCTGCTCAGTAATGTTTACTCTGACCAAGGACTTTCTGAGCCTCATGCTCTGCTGGGGAGAAGCTGGGAGGAAGCAGAGACAGGACACCTGACCCAAACTAGCCAAAGAGGTATTCCATACCAAAGCACGTCATGCCCAGGATGTAAACTGGGGACAGTTACCCAGAAGGGTTAGATCACTGCTTGGGTCATGCTGGGTATTGGGCGGCAGGTGATGAGCAGTTGTATTCTCTTCCCTTGTTATTTCCCTTATCATTACTGGTGGTAGCAGCAGTGGTTTGTGTTATACCTTAGTTACTGGGCTGCTCTTATCTCAGCCCATTGGAGTTACATTCTTTCGATTCTCCCCATCCCTCTGGGAGCAGGAGGAAGGGGAATGGGAAGTGAGTGAGAGGCTGTGTGGTTCTGAGTTACCGGCTGGGCTTAAACCATGACACATACACAGGGGACTGATACATTACTGGGGCCTATTCCTTCTGTCATTGAAATGCCAGTGAAAAGTTGCTAGTCTTGACTATAATGTCAGGCTTCGAGGTGGGCTTCAGGGCAATTAAATGACTCTGCATAAGACAGGGCTTGTTTTGAACCTTCCTACTCTCTTGTGGAAAGTTTTTAAAGGAGAAGGTGCAGGTGAGTGGTGGTACTTGGTGTTGTCAGCTGTATTTGAGGAGCTGTTACAGAGCTCCAGATAGAACATGACTGCAGACTGTCAGGAGTTCCAGTTTTGGTGGCATGTTGGGGTGATGGTAGGCTAATCCTAATTTTAAAACAGCAGATGTAGGGTCTTCAGCTGGAGCTCATTGACAGAGACCTTTCCCTTGCTAAATTGACTTGAAACATCAGCTGAAGGTACTACTAATGGCAATAACTCAAAGCAGAGGATTTGGGGTATCAGGAGGGACATGCACCTGGGCTGTGCACAGCCAGGTGAGGGCTTGGATAAAAGGACAGAGGAGACTTTATGAAAGAAGACAGATAAAGAGAGTTAATGCAGTTTTCAGGAAGAATATTGGCTTTGCTTTTCCAAATGCTGATTGTGTTTTGTGTAGAATCCTAAAAGGATTTTGTTGGGTAGAAAGTTCTGCAACAAGAGTGCTTCACATAAGGCCTTCCACTAAGAGAATAAACTTGCCATGCTTTATACAGAAAGGGACCTGGTGATGGATTTCAGGCATTTGACGGTTGCTATTAGTGTGTCTTGTCAGCACAAGAACTTGGTGGAAATCCTGTGACAATGACAAAACCAGCTTGCTCTGTGATGAGAGGGCTCTCCATTGTCAGCAGCCATGGCCATTGTTGGCAAGTTCACACTTGCATCCTGTGTAGGGCTGCAGAAATCATTCTGTAAAGGCTGGAAATCGGGAATTCCAGGATCTGCAGGTAGTCTTACCAATATTGTGAAGTGCTGCCTGAGAGAAGCACAATGTGTCGTAGTGGATCTGGGAAGATGGAATCATAGTAAATTCAGATAAATGAATTAAACTCCTTACAACAGCTGCTTTGTTTGGAACATTGTTGTGCCACAGAAAGATTTGGTGTTCAGTGGAGCAGTGGGATCCAGCCTATGAGTGTTAGTGAATCCACCCTGTTTTGAGCCAGATAAGTTTGTACTCAACTTCAGCACAGTTTGTGCACGTGCACTGAGGAAAAGTTGTTATGGTTGGGGAAAGGGGGTAAGGAAGCAAGCCCTGCATTAAAGTGCTTAGGCTTGAGTCTTGCGTTCTCTGCTTGCTTTTGTACAGCCAAAGGTGTGAAGCTCTTTAATTAACGTAATGATGAGCAATGTGAAAAGACTGCCTTCTGACAAGACATGGGCTTGGGCTTCCCTTTCTAATAAATATATACATCTTTTCAAGCACAGAAAATGCCAAGTGTTGGTGCTTGGAAGCATTGTAAAATAAGATGGTGAGCAAAAATAGTGCACAGGCATATGAAACTAATTTGGGTACAGAAATGCAGTTGAGTCTTAACTAAGAAGTAGAGTCAAACTTGATCTTTCTCCTCGTGTTGCAGTTTGAACTAGAAAACAGAACAGAAATAAATGGTAATGTTTAATTCTCCTGGCTGACAATCATGCCTCTCCACTCAAATTTACTCCTGCAACAGGCAGGTGGCAAATCAACTCTTCAAAGCAAAGTGCTCTTTGAAAGGAAGTGAGGGGGGCTGAGGGGAGCAGAGGCACTCACTGGTAGGTGTGATGAGGTGTCTGTGTTGCTGTTCCCAGTTTCAGCCCAGGCACCCAACTCGGCCATCACGGCTCAGACAGGCGTTGGCGTGGCCTCCACCGTGCACCTCAATCCTATGCAGCTGATGACTGTAGATGCATCTCATGCCCGGCACATCCAGGGGATCCAGCCAGCACCCATCAGTGCGCAGGGGATCCAGCCAGCACCAATCAGTGCCCAGGGCATTCAGCCGGCACCAATCGGGACACAGGGACTCCACTCTGCTGCACCAATCGGTACACAGGGACTGCAGCCAGCACCGATCAGTGCTCAGCAGCCACAGGCTGACACCAAGACCTCAGGTAAGAGCAGCCACCAAAGCCCATCCTTTGGACCTGGGTAGGGTGACTGAATTTGTCCTGCAAATTTGGCTTGTTTGGAGTTTTTTACTCTGATTAATGCTCTTGTTATAGTCTCTCTGGTCTGGTAGTGGACACCAAACACATTCATATGCATATTCTTCCAGCCAATACATTCAGCCTATATCTTAATTTATGGGGTTTTTAAGTGTACCAGCTGCAGTGTGTGGGTA
The DNA here is from genome assembly GCA_002631895.1 of Agapornis roseicollis. Taxonomy (NCBI): domain Eukaryota; kingdom Metazoa; phylum Chordata; class Aves; order Psittaciformes; family Psittacidae; genus Agapornis; species Agapornis roseicollis. The sequence continues at coordinate 36,533 of NDXB01007193.1, read as the reverse complement.
GCCCCTGAATAGGTTATTTCAGTTACTCATAGTGCCTCAGCTTAAACAATTCTCTCCAGTAAGGCCTTGTAGGAAAAGTAATTTACAAGTAAATGACATTCTCTACACTGTTCTGGTTATGTATGAGATCACAGTAGAAATTAAGAGTACAGCTAGGTACCTTCAGCAGTTGGTAACCTGGTGTTGGACTGTGATAGAAACCATCTTTCATTTAAAATGACTGGTTTGGTGAGGCACCAACAACTTACTGAAGACTTGGGAGGTGGCAACCCAAACAATATCCTGTTTCAAAGCTGCAGACATAGTGTGTGGTGACTTCCTGACTGTCTAAGTGCTCTGCATCAGTTTGTTGGCCATACCGGCTTTGGCAGAAGGCCAGAATATAAGCACAACTGATAGTGGCATGTGTTGACACAGAGAGTCTACCAGGACTGTTATTTTACTGACCCAGTTGTTCTGGTAATCTCTAGCAATTTCTGCATTTTCCATTTCTTCTGGAAAAGATTATTTCCCTAGCAGCAGTTGTTAGGCAGGAGGTAGTTCCCATCTTCCCTGTGTAAGGGTCAGTGATCAGGCTGCTTGTCACGAAGGTGCTGCTTACAAAATGGTCTGAAAGCACTTCAGGTAAAGACTGAGGGAGTCGAGGGAGCACAGACAACTTGGGCTCTGCAAACACCTGCTTTATCATTGATTTTCCTTAAGTAACTGCTGCTTCTTCCTCTCTGTGTCTGTTCTTCTCTGTGCTGTGTCAATGTCCATCCTTCCCAGCAGTAGTCTTGGCAGATGGAGCCACCATTGTAGCCAATCCTATTAGCAACACATTCAATGCTGCTTCTGCAGCAACTACAGTTGTGCAGACCCACAGCCAGAGTGCCAGTGCCAGTGCACCAGCCCAGGGCTCTTCCCCACGCCCAAGCATCCTCCGGAAGAAACCAACAACGGATGGGTGAGTAGAACTGACATGTGAAGGACACTTCTGTGCAGTCTAGCCTTCTGAAATGGAACCATTTTAGTGGAGGTACAAAGGTTCGAGCAAGTTATTCAGTCAGCAGCAGTTTTGAGTAAGCTGCTGATCTGTGAAACACAGTTCTTTTCCTCCCCCAGGGTAGGATATAGTTTTCTCTTATTTTCAGTAATAAAATGAAAGGAAGGAGAGTTTGTCTCCAGCTCTTGACAGTGACCTTTTGAGGGAAAGTGGATTTGAGGCTTTCTTGCTTAGTGTAATAAAAACAAAGAGTTTATTATCTACTTAAATGAGCATCCCATGTTTTGTCTTCAGTGCTTTTCTTAGAAGAATATGTGGATGAGTAGAAAGCACAGGATTAGTACCCTGCTGTGAAATTTGATTAGGAAAAAGGGAGGGAGTAACTTAAGCTCTTAAAATATTTTATGTTGTCTGTCTAATCTTAAATGCCTGAATAAACAGGCAAGAGACAGCTTTAGACTTCATGCATTTCCTCCTGACTAACGACTGAGAATGTTTGGAACTGATGTGTCCTGTGAGACTAAACTTGCATACTTTTTTACTTGGGTGGAAACCTTTTATTAAGGCAGAGAAGCTGCAGGCTGTAAACCTGAAACAGAGTTAAAGAAGCAGAGGTAGATCACCAAAGAATGTTTCCATTGAGAGGCTGAATATTTTGGACAACAGTTTAACTTCCAGCACCACAGGAGATGGAATGGTCTCTAAAATACTTTCCTCTATTCAGCCCTGTGCTGCCTAACATCCACACTGATGGTGTGAGGTCTTGAAGTCAGGCTTTGACACAGTCTAGTCCAACTGAAAGAAGCAGATGCCTGTCTGAGCACTGTTTAGTTCTAGATGATTCGCTCAGTCTTGACACAGTACTGGAGAACAGTGGCGTAGCCAGATCTCCTTTTGCCCACTGTTGGAGCCTTGTAGTTTCAGTAAAACACTGACTGGTGGGATAAAAGTAAAGCTGGCATTCTAAGAGAAGACGACTGGTTGATCCCTTTGCTCTCAGTGGTCTTTCTCTTTGCATCAGGGAGGTGGGAATCTTAGATGTGTCTGTCTCTTATAGGCTGGCAGTCCGGAAAAGCTTAATTCCACCTCAGCCTCCTGAAGTAGCTGGCACACGTGTAGAGAATACCATGCGAAGCACATCTGGATCACCAAGGCCTGCTGGGTAAGGCTTTAGGATAAACAACCAACTGCATCAGAATATTTTCCTTGTATTTGTTGGATTTGTATTTGGCTATTGGAGTGGTTTAGTTTGAATTTGTCAGTGTGATGACTTCAAACAGACTAGACTAGTTCTGCTGTTGTGAACCTGAGGCAGTGGCCTTTTAAAAGATGTAGCTATAAGCTTCTTTAGCAACAAACAACAACCCCTCTGCTGTTGTAAAGGAGAGACCTCGAAACTTTTTTTCTATAGTACTTGGAAATTAATGCTGAAGAATCATAGAATGGTTTGGGTTGGAAAGGACTTTAAGATCAGCTAGTTCCAGTACCCACCCCTGTCATGGGCAGGTAAAATAAAGTTAAATGGAGTTTCTACCATGCTTTAGTTGAGTTCAGGGGCTTTACAAGTTACTGTTTTGTAATTGTGAACTATGGGAGCTCCTGCAAACAAGGGATGGGAGGCAGGAAAATCTGAGGTAAAAGTTCCTTTTTTCTGCATTCTGAAACAGTCTCAATCCTTTTGTAAATATTCAGGCGTTACCTGGATTTAGTCATGAGATTTTGCTTGTTAGGGTGAGTGAAAGAAAACAGCATTTATGATAAATACAAAGTGTTAGAAAGGGAGTGGAGGAAGAAATGTAACTGAGGTGACACCACCTCTGGTTGGTAAACACACTGCTGAGCCAGGTGTTACTTGCAGGTGCAGGAAAAACAGGATAGTCTGAATCCAGCTTGGCTCATTCACTTTGTGCTAGGTGGTCACGGCTGAAGAGCAGCTAATTTCAGCTTGTTTTGTCTCTTTCACATTACAGTGCCAAGCCAAAACCTGAAATTCATGTGTCCATGGCCACTCCAGTCACTGTGTCTATGGAGGCAGTGCCTAGCCAAGGTGGTGAGCAGCCCACCATTGCGGTCCCCCCCACCTCCCAGCAGCCCCCATCTGCCATTCCAACCATCATCGCAGCAGCCAGTCCCACCTCGCAACCTGCGGCAGCGCTCTCCACCATTCCAGGAGCTGTCCCAGCCGCTCCACCAACTTCCACCACTATTGTGGCAGCACCTGCTCCTCCATCAACAGTGAGCGGTGCCCTGTCAGCGGTGCTTGGTCCTGCGGTGCCAGAGATAAAAATCAAGGAGGAAGTGGAGCCTATGGATATCATGCGGCCAGTATCTGGTAGGTGGTTTTTAATCATAAGGTTGCCTCTTTTGTTGTTGAGACAGGATTTCAACATATCCACCCTGAAAATGGAATCACATCTCTTTCATGGTAGCACAAAACACCAGTCAGAGGATTCCTATATGCCTTGTTACTCATAAAGTTCTTATTTGCCTTTTCCCTAATCTCCCATGAAAACACTTGTTACTGTGACTGCTTTGTTCGTGTTCAAATGGCCTAACTCCAGAGACTCTGAATTCCATCCTTAAAACACACACGTTCAGCAGCAGTAATGATATATTGTGGATCAGTTCAGTTATTTTCAGCTTTGTCACAAATCCTGCTGTTCAGGTCCAAGGGTCTGTCTTCTAGATGAAGAATTAGTGACCAGAGTAGGATTTCATGGTGCCCTCCTGTGATGCATGGATATTTGTCTCTAGAACTCTTTAAAGTATTTATTACACTGCCTCACTTATCCAGCTTGGCCGTAGTTGCTATCAGACAGTGTCCTGGGTTCAGCAATAGCAGTCAATTTTTCTCCTTCTTAGTAGCTGGTGCAGCTGTGTTTTGACTCAACTTGGGAACAAAACTGATAACAGGAATGTTTTTAGTTACTGCTTGAATGTTTTGTTCTGAGCACGGACTTTGTGAGCCTCATGCTCTGCCAGGGAGGAGGGGAGGCTGGGAGGAAGCAGGGACAGGACACCTGACCCAAACTGACCAAAGAGGTATTCCATACCATAGCATGTCATGCCCAGGATGTAACTGGGAGTTATCCAGAAGGGCGAGTTCTCTGGTTGGAGGTGATTTGTGTTATACCTTAGTTACTAAACTGCTCTTATCTCAACCTGTGGGAGTTGCATTCTTTTGATTCTCCTCCCCATCCCTCTGGAAGCAGGGGAAGGCAAGAAAGGGGGGTTGAGTGAGTGAACGAGCTGCGTGGCTGGGTTTAAACCACGACAGATGGCATGATCAGTAAAACTCGGATCCTTGTGGATCTCAGGTCGGGCACTATACAGTGGTAAAATGATCTGAATGTATCCCATGTTCATCAGTATTAGAGTTCTGGTTTAGTTGCTGGTTTTATCACTCCACTTAAAGCTGTCATGTATGATGAAAGAAGCTTCTTGTTACAGACTCTGGAGCACAGGCAGAAAGCATTGAGCTCTTTAGGGTTCTTGTATCTCTTACTGGCAATTGTCAAGAATTTCCATTCCAGAAACGTTTTGCTGCAGTCTTAGTCACAGCTGATTGAGCTTTTCCTTTAGAGTGTCAAAGAGTATTCCCTTAAGCTATGTGCCACACTACTGTCCAACTTCAAAGGTGTGTCAGCTGGTGCAGTAATGTACTGCTCTGGTGCTGTTGACTTGGCAGTAAAAGTAAGCTTTTGCAAGGAGAGTACTGCAGTCCCTTCTGATTGCATATGACTCTACTGCAGGAGGAAAAGGACTCGCTTGCTATTGACTGTGATCCATGCTGGTGTACATACAAACATAGCTTTGCTTTTTTTTCCTCTACAGTAGCACAAGACAGATGTTAGCATGGATTCCTTTTCATAGCGTTAAACTATCATAAGCTTCAAACATGAAGGAACTGAGGGGCAGTTGTCTCTGCTCTGATTTTTTTTTTTTTATATGCTTTTGTATATGAGACACTGAAGATACTGGCATATAGATTTGTCCTAGCAGTAACTGCTGACTTAATATCTATCCTTCTAGACACATGAAGCTGAAGCACTCGTACCCTTTGTGGTCCTCTCATGTGCTGCAACACGAGCTACTGTTGTAGTGTTCAAACAGTGTTAGTGTGTTACCTTTCTGCTGCTGATGGTTTGGGTTCTTTTCCTCTTTCCTTCCTCTTAGCAGTCCCTCCTTTGACTACCAGTACTGTGTCTCCGTCTTTGGCATTGCTGGCCAACAACCTTTCAATGCCTCCGAGTGATTTGCCACCCGGTGCCTCCCCGAGGAAGAAACCCCGTAAGCAGCAGCATGTCATCTCCACAGAGGAAGGAGACATGATGGAAACAAACAGCACTGATGATGAGAAATCCACTGCCAAAAATTTGCTGGTGAAGGCAGAGAAGAGGAAGTCCCCTCCAAAGGAGTATATAGGTAATGTCATCTCTAATGTCTTTCTTCCTCTTCAAGTGTTTATTTTCTCTTCCATTTGTTTCTCAGAGAAGGTGCTCTGTCTTTCTCATGCTTCCTAAATATAAATACTGCAGAACGCAAGCACCTGTTCCTCAGCACTTTCTATTTAATGATGTTCAGGGAGAATAACTTCTCTCAAGCATCATTCTATATGAGGTAGCGCTTACCGATCTGTGGAGTTCCTGTGTCATGCTGACCTCCTACTCTTGCCTACTTGATAATAATGCAGTTCCCCCTGGATCCTTTTCTAGATGAGGAAGGCGTGAGATACGTCCCTGTGCGTCCAAGGCCGCCTATCACACTGCTCCGTCATTATCGTAATCCTTGGAAAGCTGCCTACCACCACTTCCAGAGATACAGCGATGTGCGGGTAAAAGGTCAGTGTGCTGCTTCTAGCTGGCCAGTTTCATTCCCCCGGGATGAACGTCTTCAGCGTACCTGTTAAGGGTGTCTTGGAAGCATTCTTAGCTAGCTGGTGTTGATAAGCAATCCCACAAAAAGGTGTTGTTTGCACTTTGGAAAATAAAGCTTGCTCAAGTGAGCTAATGACTTCCACTAGCTATATGTATATAGCTATATGTATATAATGACTTCCACTAGCCTCCCTCTCTTCCGTGCTTGTGATAAAGGAGGAAAGAAGGAAGGACACTACACAGAATTGGCTAAAAACTTACATAAAATTAAGAATCATATGGTTATTGAGAAATCTATTTACTTCCAGTGATAAAAACTTGCTAAGGAAGTAAACCTTAAGTAAGTGATATGCTATGGTGATACACGACAGGTTAGTTCTCTGATTTTCTTTTTACCTAACAAACTTGCCAGTTGAATCAAAAGCATTCTAGATTTAGTATTTAGGATATAATTTTCTGGGAAATACAGATAACGTTTTAGTAAGCAAGAACAGTGATCAGATATGTGGCAGATGAGTAGCTGTTTTCCTGTCGGAAGCAAACCGTTGCTCGTCCTCATTTATGAGGAGGTATGGAGAGCAGAATTTAAGCAAATGTTTTTGTCTGGGAAGAGAGGCCTGGCCAACTCCTGACGTCTGAGTAACACATGTTTTCATTTCTTGGCAACAGAAGAGAAGAAGGCTATGCTGCAGGAGATTGCCAATCAGAAGGGTGTATCCTGTCGTGCACAAGGGTGGAAGGTCCATCTCTGTGCGGCACAGCTACTGCAGCTGGTAGGTGAATGGGGCTTGCAGCTTCCTATGTCATGGGGGGTACACAGAGCTGTGTAAGACAGGAGGATGTATTTTCAAACTGGTCATCTGACATTGGGAATACCATAAAGGAGCTGTTGTGTAGAGCCCAAAGGGAGTGGGACGTGCTTTCCCCTTTCTCAGGAATGTGGCTTAAGTGGCTTGGAAACTTAAGAGTGTTGATTTTGATCCAGACATAAGAGCTGATGTATTTTGTACAGATGATCAAAATTGGCAACTCCATCCTGCTGATGCACAGGTCTGAAGAAGCGTCTGTTTGGGATGGTGCGGCTGATCTGAGGAGGCAGCACTGATCCACATTCCTGGATGCTTCTGTTTCAGGTTGGGGGTGAGGTAGGTGCTCTGCATTCTAGCACCAAACTCCCCAAAACCTCTGCATTCCTGGAATAGTACTGTGAGAAATAGGGGAAACCGTTCTGGTTAGGATCCATGTTTGTTCAGAAGTGGAGCAATCCTGTAAATAGGATGTTAGTAAGAATGATAGTGCCACACTCCACGTCAGAGGCTCCATCTTTTGAATTACTAACAAGAGCAGCTGAGAGGGGAATGGATTATCATCTTCTCTGTGTAGCTTTCTTACTGTGGGCGGATGGCCTAGCGGTGAACCTTCTCAAGAGGTGCTAATGTCTTTTAGACAAACCTGGAGCATGATGTGTATGAGAGACTGACGGCCTTGCAAGAGGGACTCATTCCTAAGAAAAAGGCGGCGACAGATGATGACTTGCATCGAATCAATGAACTGATACAGGTGGGTTCCTGTGACCTCTCAACCTGCTTTACCTTTAATTACAAAATACCCTGCTGCAGTTAGTAAGAGCTAAAGCTGGCTTAAAGGAATCCACATAGGTACAATTCATGGGTTTCCAGTGTCATCCATTGAAAGTGGTATTAGGGAAAGATACAGTGGAAGCTCAGGCTAGAGTGTCTGCTGTGAATGACAACAGTGTTTCATTTCAGGGGAATATGCAGAGATGTAAACTCGTGATGGATCAAATCAATGAGGCTCGAGACTCCATGCTAAAGGTCTTGGATCACAAAGATCGTGTTTTGAAGCTTCTAAACAAGAATGGAACTGTCAAGAAAGTGTCCAAATTAAAGCGAAAGGAGAAGGTCTAAAGCCAGAATAATGACTCTGGAAACAGAGAACCTGTACAGAATGGAGTTGAACCTTTTTGTAGTTTGGGTTTATTTTTAAGCAGAGCATCTGAATAAAAAGGATGAGTTTAGGGAACAGATGGCAAGCAATGGACATGTGAAGCCTGGTGACTTGAAGGGATTGCCACTGATCTGTCAATGAACAAAGATTTCTCTCAGGCTCATCCCTTTTTAAAGTCTTTCCAGTCCCATTTGTTTAACCCTCCTGATGTGTCAGTGCCTACTAATTGGAACTAGCGATGCAATGTGTGGCGGACAGTGCTCTCCTCCTGTTTGCAGCTTAGGGGTGAAAGCACACAAGGTGTGTAGGCGCCTGTAATGCAGGCAGTTCTGCGGGGGACATGCAGGTATGGACCCAGACAGCAGCTGTGCTTCAAAGCATTGAAAATTACACCACTTGTCAGTCACCCCATTCCATTCTTGTTCTGATTTTCCAGTGTCTGAAGTAGCCTTCTTAAACCAGTGCCACTGCACTAGGAGACCTGCCCCATTCAGGACCTCCAATGGCTCAGAAGTCCTAGCTGTCAAGTTAAAAACAAAAGGAGAAAAACAACAAAGGGGGGAGGGAGAGGGTATAATTTCAAGGTGATTTTGTAGTGTCTCTGTGTGTGTGTGTGTGTCTATGTTGGTGCGCTGGGATACTTGTTTTGAAGTACCTCTTGCTACAGAGGTCTTCGTGTAGCTGGTGTAATGTTAATTGTATGTACCACATACATCCTGCAAACATGAATAAAGGACTTGGAGGTTTTTGTATGTGAGCAGTTTGTATACCTCTCTACTAGTGAGACTGTTCAACCTGTAAACTCCAAACCAAGGTAAATCCTTGAAAGAAGCTCTCTGGGGAGAAGAAACAAAATGTTGCATGGTATTCAGCCTCTTGTGCTGTGGAGGGAAGGGTGACAATTCACTTTTCAGATCCTGAAGATGCAGTGCAGATTGCCCCCATGCACTTGGGCATTTGAGCTTATTTTTTTTTTAGAAAGGTTGTCAAATCAGTTCATTTTTAGTCTCCTCAGTGGAAGGTTTCAGTTTATGAACTGTATCTGTTTTAAGAATACTTAAACAACCTCCCCCCCCATCCAGGTATAAGGCGGTTCTCTTGATTTTATTCAGCACTGAGTATTTCATAAGACACAAAAAAAAAGGTATTCCTTATTTCTAACAATCTTTCTACTAGGGAAGTAAGTATAATGTCCATTTTCATGCTGTTCTTAGGTTGTTTTTCCATGTGTTAAAAAACATATTTCAGATTTATCTGGATGGCAGTCTCATTCTCATGAGCTTTATTTTTTTTTTTTTTTTTACTTTTCAAACTAAAACTCCTTTCGTTGTAAGATACAATTCCAGTACAATGGTGTTATAAGCTATGATAATTGCTTGCTCACTTCCTTGCCTAGAAGAAAGCAAACATCTTTTACAAGCCCAGAAAGAGCTTGTATGTTGAAATGCAAGAGACTCTGGCACAGCACCAACTGAAATGTGAGAGGTAAGACATGATAAGCACCGGTTTAATTGATTCCCACCTTTTTACGTTGTAGTTCTTGTGCTTTGGGAACAGAACCTGCACAACTGGTCAAGGATTTGTTTGACATTGTCATGGTAATAACGGCATGCCAACACTCCCCGGTTCATAAAGCCTCTGCAGGGATTATAAAGTGCCTTTTGTAGGGTTTAGACCTGTTCTGCATCGTTGGCAAAGTGCTTTTGGATGAAGGCCAAAGCCTTAAAGGTAAAAGATGAGGTATTTTTGAGGGGGAGGGAACTACAGAAACTAACAACTCAATCTTTTCTTCTAAGCTTTTCTCGTCTGATTTTCTGGAACCTCAGTTTGCATAAGCTCATATTCAAGGCTAGCACCTAGACCAAAATGACCGTGCTATTCCATCACCTTAAATGGTAGATTATGTCAGACAGAGATCCACTGACCTTCAGCTGCCTCTCTCCAGCTGATGTTTGCTCGCTGTGTATTTATTCCCAATGCTCCGATCAGGTATGCAGACCTCCCATTTCACACTGTTGAACGGCTGTGCTGGTTTGCCTCTGAGCCTGAAGGTGTAGCGTGCTGCTGTGTGAGCAGCTCAAGCTCTTCTTCAGCTTTTCCAGTGTTTTCCTCATGTTCTCAGAAGGAAAGTGGGAAGTAATGTTGCTGCTTGCCCTAGGGTTTCTCTTTTCTCATAAAGCTGTAACACCTTTTGTGACACCGATCCTCGGCTCAAAACAACCGTTGAGAGAAGTCGTTCGAGAAAGAGACCTTGGGCCGCTAATGAGAAGAAAACCGCTTTGCTGTGGTATTTTCAATAGGGTGGTGAATAAAGGGAGAGGATTCAGTGCCCCAGTGGGGACAAGCAGCACCTAGAGCTTGTTAAAGAACGGCAAGACTTGTTCTGGTGTGATTCACATCTTGCCAACACCCGCGCGGCAGCCACGGCTGCATTCATCCCTGCCTTCACAAGCAGAAACACACAGCGGCCGCGCTGACGATGAACCGGGGTTGGCCCTTGCTGCCGCTCCGTCCTGGGGGGCCCGGGTGAAGGCAGGGCCGGCGGCGCGGCCCCGGTCCGTGCGACAGGGCCGCGGCTCCCCTCAGCTGGAGCGGGGAGCGAACCAAAGCCCTCACCGACCGGGGGGGGAGGGGAGGAGGAGATGGGGAGCTTCCGGCCGCTCGCCCCTCCTCTGGGCGGTTCCATCACAGAGCATGCTGGCCAATAGGAGAGTGACCCCCCCCTCCCCACCCGTGCTGACGCGCCGCCGGGGGAGCCCCGCGGCCCCTCCCGCCCCCGACACTGTTTGTCCTCGCACGTGCGGCCCGTCACGTGACGGGGGAGAGAACCCGGCCCCACGCGTCCATCCCCTCTCCCCCCCCCCCCCCCCC
>NDXB01007193.1:7520-25758 GCA_002631895.1 Agapornis roseicollis | reverse complement strand
CGTGACGGGGGGGAGAACCCGGCCCCACGCGTCCAACCCCTCCCCCCCCCCCCCCTCCCGGCGCGGAGCGGAAGTCCGCGGTGTCTATGGTTGTGAGGCGGAGGGAAGAGCGGCCTCTCCTCTCCTCTCTATGGTTGCGGCGGCGCCACGGGGCCGACGGGAGGCTGGCGGACTATGTACATTTTTCCCTTATTACCTCACGAGCAGGGAGGAGGCTGCCGGGATAGCGGAGGACCTTCCCTCGGCCTCGCTCCAGTCCTCCAGCTCCCCGAGCTGCCCGGCGGCACCGGGAAGCCCGGCTCCCGGCCCGGCCGCGGCGGGTCCTGCCTCCCCCCGCCCGCCGGGCCCGCTTCTCTAGGGAGCCTCGTCCAGGCCCATGGCTCCATGAGGCGGGAGAAGGAGGCGGCGGGGTAGCAGCGGCGGCGGCTGGGCTGAGGCGGAGGAGAAGCCGCGTCCGGCCCGGGACGGGTGCAGGAGGTGGGCGAGCCCGGGGAGGGTGGGCATGAGGCGGGGGCAAGGCGCCGGTATCCGCCCGCCCGGCGGCGGGGAAGGGGTTAATGGCGGAGGGGGAAGGGGGGGAGTCCCGCTCTTCCTGGCGCCCCCTACTGGCGGGTGTTCTGCCCCACCACGGGGCGGCGGTGCAGGGCGGTGCGGTGCGGGCTCTGCCCGAGCCGGGCCGGGCCGGGCCGGGCCGTGCTGTGCTGTGCTGCCGCCACCCCGGCAGCGCCGCCGCGAAGTTTGTGTCCGAGCGCAACGGGCTCGTCCCGCGGCGGCGCCGGGCGGCGCGGTGCTGGTTCGGGAGCAGGGGGACCCCATGGCCGGGGCTGGTGGCGGAGCGGCAGGCTAGGCCTTGTGCAGCCAGCACCGCTTCGGGCCGCCGTGCACCAGCAGCCCCGGGCAGGGCACGGCACGGCACCGGGGGCCTCCCGCGGTGCCCTTCGCTGAAGCCGGCAGGGGAGCGGTGCCGCCGCTTTTGTGAGGCCCCTTCTGCTTGGTGCAGGGGGTGCTACATGGAGGCGACCTCTTCTCTGCCCCCTGCCACGTCTCCGGTGTGAAAGGAAGAGCTACAGCTTTAAGTAGTTTTTCACCCTGAAATGTGGCTGAGCCTCCAGGAGTAACTTGGAAAGGCTCCTCTGCCCCAGCAGCGTCTCTGGGACACAGCAGGTAACTTTCACTCGGCATTGGAGAAAATGGTGTGTTCCCTTTCTCAAAGTTATGCTTTTTTATTACAAAGGCAGCGTTCAAAGTAAAAATGGTGATTTTCACAAGGCCTTGTCATTTGTTTCTAATGGAGGTTATCCTTCTGGAAGGTGAGGGGTAGAGCAAGCACTCTGAGTGCTCGTGTTTTGTGTTAGGGTGTGCATTGCTCTGGAATCTGGATTCTGGATCGTAGCACTCCTAATGATGGCTGGTGAAGCTTCATGCATCAAGTTTGCACTGTCCACAGGCACAGAGAAGGGAAGGAGTTATCATGCCGTGCGTTTCAGTGCATATTGCCTGACTCCGTTCTGTATGAGTTGTCAGCTCAGCCATCAGTTATGTACTTGGAAGAGCTGGAGGGATGTGCTGGGGTTAAAGAAGCAGCAAGAGCCAGGGTGTGACTTCCAGTTCTCCACCGTGTTCTCTGTGATTAATATGCCTGTGCTTTAGTCCCATTTGACAGATGGGGGACTGGTTTGTGTGTGTTTAGATGTCATGGTGATGGTATTACACTCATTAAGATGTTACCATTGATGTGTGGTCCTTGCCTATCATTGTTCATTTTTGTCTGCATAGGCCTTCCTCCCTGTATTTGTTCCACCCCTTCTTGTGATGCAAGAGCTAGCATTACCTTCTTTGCAAGCAAAACACTGGGGTTTGTTTGTTTGGCTTTCTTAAATACTGTATCTGTTTCCTGCCTTCATTGCTTCCCTCTATTCAGACTGTGTGCAGTCTTCAACTCTTCCTCTCCTGCATATCCTGACTGCACATGTTTATTTATGAGCGCTATTGATTTACTTAATCCTAGAAAGTGAATGCAGATTCACGAGTTCACGGGGTCTGGAAAACAGTCTGGTGTTTAGAAAATGGAGGTTCAGTGCTTGTAGCTTCTCTCTGTGTCTTGTTTAGGCTAGAGTTAAGTCAAGGGCAGAACCCCTAGGACTCCAACCCCTGCAGGTGTCATTCGGAGTTGTCACTCTTCTGTTGAGAATGGGGAAAGGGAATGCACCTGTGGTTGTTTGGTAGCTTGTTTGCCATCGGTGCAGGCACTGACTGGGGGTTGGGGAATGATCTGGAAAAGCAGTGGATGGGGTATATCTGATCTGAAGTCATTTTGTCTTTTTTTGTTCTGCTCTCCCAACAGTTTAATTCCCTTTATGGGAAGGCTGGTTATGTTTGCTTGTTTATTGGGGGGGGAGGGTGGTGATGAGCCACCTATTGAAGTGTTCAGTACACTCCAGCAATGACTTTAGGAGTGTGATTTCATGCATGTTGTGTACACACTCTTCCAATCTATATGTGAAACCACTCTACTTGCTGAACTGGCTTTAGGTCTGTACTTGGTTGCACATTGTGAGGGTTTTCTTCCTCTTTTTGTTGCAGAAGCAAACCCCTCTGACATCTTAGCAGAAGCAAGGAAGCGGTTGTTGGCTTTTCACCTGTAACTGTTCATTGCTTTCCCCCCCCACCCCCCTTGCCAGGGTTCTGCAGTGCTCCAGGCAGCAAGTTGTGAAGCAGGATGGGAAAAAGACGCTGTGTTCCTCCACTTGAGCCCAAGCTGGCAGCTGGCTGTTGTGGGGTAAAGAAGCCCAAATTATCTGGGAGCGGAACGCACAGTCATGGGAACCAGGCCACAACTGTACCAGGCTCCAGTTCAGGTCCTCTTCAGAACCACCAGCACACAGACGGGAATAATGGAAGGGAGAACGTATCTGACTTGACTTTGGGCCCAGGAAATTCCCCAATTACTCGAATGAATCCCACTTCAGGAGCTCTGAGCCCACTTACTCGGCCCAATGGAACTGCCAACAGCACCAAGAACCTGGTGGTGACAGCAGAGATGTGCTGCTACTGCTTTGATGTACTCTACTGTCATCTCTATGGTTTCCCTCAGCCACGACTTCCTCGATTTACCAATGACCCCTAGTGAGTAAATCCATGTGTGGGAGGAAATCTTGGAAACCAGCATCCCGAGCTGTGGTTTGGCTGGGGAGGGGTGAAGGGTTTCTTCTGGTGGATGGGAAAACTGGTGTGAGGGGAGGAAGGGGGTTGTTCTGCTGCTTGCTTTGTCTATTGGAAACAAAAAGTGATGTGCTATAAGTGTATGAAAGAGTACAAAATACTCTATTGTGTTTGTCATTGGGGACGAGTGGAGCTTTGAGGAGTGGCCTTCATGCTTAGCTCAACAGAAAAAGAGCTAGGCAAAATAGGAGGAAGAGTGGTGCTTCTTCAGCTCCCAGTCTGCTGTGTTGCATGAGACGTTGCATACTTTATCGAGGAGTGCAAATCCACTTGGTGATAACACTCTGTTAAGGTTTGCTGCCTTTGTTGTAAACAGATTCCTCTGCAAAAGGTTAAGTGGGCTGTGCCTCCCTTGAAAGTGTACTAAAAGAATGAGTGAAACTGAACTCAGAAGTTCCAGAAAACAGTAAAATAATGTCATTAAGTTGAAGAGGATCTTGCTTTTATTGTCAGACACTGGGGTGGTGAAGGGGCAGGGGAGCGTCTTCTGCAAAGCAGATGGAAAGGAAATAAAGAAGTTGAAACAAGTTCCCTGCTCATCCTGAAGCACACACTGAGCTGGTGAGAACTGGATGAGGACACTCAGACACTCACCAGGGTGCTCAGCTGTCTATGTTAATGGATTTAACATATAATATATAATACAGAGATAGTGCTAGTTGGGCAATATGGGGAGAAATGGAGAGTTAACTTTCAAGGGCAATACCAAGGTTACTAGGAAAGGAGGTATGTGTGAGGGGAAGGATTTATGAAGGTATTTTGCTTCGGTGAGGTTTAGCTAATGTTTATCTGAAGGTTGAATGCATGGGTGTGGAAATGTTAATGTTGTTAAAGTGTTTGTTGAAAGAATTATATGGGAAAGATCAATGACAGAGACACCTTCTGACGCTCCTCCAGGGCAATAGATAAAATAACAAGTTGTTGACATCCTTAATTTAAGTTAATGAATTTTATACTGATGTAAAGGAACAGTGGCTTAAACAGGTCAAGGACTTTTTCCCTGTATTGAATGTCTCCCCACCTCACTGTCTGTCAGTGTAGATGTAAATTGTGCTTCCATGCAGTTATTATCCAAGCAGGATTATGGATACATGTTCTGAATGCTACTGCAGACTAAGCTGTTTAATATTGCGAATACAAGTGAATGGAGAAATACTCTGGACTGGAATACAGAAGAGTTCCAGGGACTCCCCAGACTGAACTATTTCTGCTGTTGTTTCTCATACCTAAGCTAAGTAGGCTCCTTTTAGAAAATGATACGTTAGTCTGCTGATTATTTTGATACTTGAAATGCAAAGGGTGGGTTTTATTGATCTGTTCTTTAGTCAATAAGAAAGATGCTTTTATCCAGCTCTGTTATTTTGGTGTTAAAGGAGATTCCTAGCTGGATTTTGTGGCTCTTCCTGTTGACTAGTTCTAGGAATACCGGCTGTCTGAATTTGATGCCCGGATTTGAAAAGTTCAAAATCATCCATTGGGCATTTCTGTGCTGACAGTTTGAAAGTCTTGTATATCAGCATTCCAGAGCAAAAGCCAGCTCTTCTTTTTATTTCCCCTCTGGGCAAGTATTGGCATCTACCTGAATTTTCCTGTGTTTCAGCATTTATGCTGTGGCTTCTAGCAAATAGGTCTGCGTACCCCAGGGAAAAGCATGGGCTTTGCTCAAGAAAGCATCACACAGGGATGATCTGTCACACTTGAGACAGTAATGTAGTGAGCTTCAAGCCAAATGTTATCAAGTACAAGAGTAAGCAAAATGAAATACAGAAATAATTTGGATTGTTGTCCTTCATAGCATAATTTATGTCTACATAAGAGATCTTTGAACAAAACAGGGATATATGCCAGCAGTCTGTCTGGACAGACAGAAGAGAGCCCGTGGATGGAAGCAACAGAAAGATGCACAGGTTTGTCCGGACCTGTTTCTTGCATAACAGATCTTTTAGATTGGTGCTGAACCCTAAAGTCAAAATAGAAGTAGTCATGAAGGTATGGATTCTGCATAAACAGTGCAATAACAAAAGTTAAAGGGTTATGACTTGAAAACCATAGTGAATTGTTACCAGCTTGCGAGATTGAACTGCAATTTTGGTGGGCATGATGGAGCTGATAAATGTCTATGGAGGAAGGGAATCTTAGATACATGTGAGCAGTGATGTTCACAAACCACTGTAGAGAAGGTGGCATTGGCAGGTTTATAGTTATGTCTGAATTAAACTTGGTAATATCCCTTCTGCTATTCAGATTACTGGAAAAAAACACAGTTTTGAACCTATATGGCACGCAAGTAGTTAATTGGTTGCTTCTTCCACTCCTGTACTTTGCTCTTTGAGGTTTTTTAATAGTAGGTATTACAGACTGGTACTAAAGCTACACCATGCAAGTTTCTAATTGCCTTACAAGGCAAACAATAAGGTACTTGCATCATAAAACCTGTACTGTAACAGGTTTTTCCCTGGCACAAGCTAAATTCTGCTTAGAACAAACTGTATTTTGCTCCTTAAAAATTCCCTTTGCAGTTGCAATTGGAGAAGCTAGTTTTTAAGTTGCTGGAATTCCCCTCAGCCTAGCAAACCCTCCTCAAACACACCTAGGTAGGGTGTTGTGATTGCCACAATCAGCTGAGGATAAGACTGCAAAGTACCAGTAAGTGCTTTTGGGTGAACATGGGTAAGGGATGGTTGTGGCTTTTCTCAGTGCATCTGGGAAATAGGCTTCTCAGGGAGGGGCTATGGAACAATTGACTTAGTGTCAGCCACACCTGCAATCTGCTAAGTGCATTTATTCTTCAGATACAGAAACAATGTCTTTTCTACAGTGAGAATCTTCATAACAGTGAATTTTTATATAGTTGTACAAAATCATATATCTTTGGGGTTTTTTATGCCTCAGTTGTTATGACTGCAGTGAAAAATTGTTCCAAGTGTGCTTTAAGGTATTTTAAAACATGACGGCCTTCTGAATGCAATTATCCTGTCCTTTCTAATACAATCTCTTCTATTATAGATGCAGAAAGCTGTGTCACAGCTCAGTGGAAACATCCTTCTCCCTTCCCCCTTTTCATTTTCCTTCTTTGGAATGGGAAAGAGGTGAATTGAAAATGCAAACCTGTAATTTGACTTGGAAAAGAGAAGAAGCTTACTTAGAGTTGTATTGTGTCAGCAGTGCTTTTCGTTTTCTCCCTTCCCTTTTCTGTTTGGGGTGAGTGTCAAGTGGGCTAAGTAATGGTTGCAAAACTTCATTTAGATTAAGCTAAATTTCCACTGAGCTTGTGACAGCGTTGCTCAGAAATCTCCTTTGTAAGTTTAGTATCTTTTATCTTCCTAATGTATTTCCTTATGCTGTTTCTGTTTTCTGTTTCAATACATGGTAGCTAGATGAAAGTCTAGAGGCATGATACCCTGCCAGTGCCTTGAGGGGGTGCTGGAAAACTAGAACAGTAAATCCTCTGTCTTGATCAAGTGTACATAAGGTGGCTGATGATTGTGGAAGAATGTTTCCGCTTCCTCTGTGGGCAGAGTACTTCACTATTATCACTTAAGGGCAGTTTGCTATTTTGGGTAGTACTTTTTAGCTGGTAACTAGATCCTGAATGATGGATTTATGTTGTGATAAGAGTTGTTTTTAATTCCATTGTTGCTCTGAGGAGCATCCCTGGGCATTGCTTTATCACTGCAATTTAAGTTATGTTCTGAATACATAGACACAAGAAGCTCTGTTGCCTGTGTTTGCAAAATCATCCATACTCCATGCTGATTTTATTGTCCGAACAGAGTATCTTACTCTTTTGTGTAATGTTTGCTGCAAAGTTACATTGCTTACAAGAGCCTTAAGGGTTTGAGCCAAGTGTCAGATCGCTGCTGTAGAATCAGTTATCTGTGTTCTGGAACTCCTGTCTATGCTTGTCTCATCTCAGAGAAATTACTAACACTGTGTGTTTTATGTCAAATGACTTGCCTTTAAAGTGCAATAGATACCCACAGACTAATGTTTAGAAGCACTAATGACTTTCTCATTTATGCTTGTGTTTGAAGCGACCACATCTTGTATTCAGTACTCCATAATCTGAAAAACGTAAGATCACTCATCCTGGTCTTATAGTCAGGTCAGCAGCATCAGTTGCCTTGCAACATTTTCCAGATGTTCTTGTAGAGCTGCATTTTCCCTCATTTACTGGGTCTCTCCAGCTGTTTGCAATTTCACTCACATCTGTGATTTTTTTTGCTTCTAACATGATCAGTCATCTTTACCTGTTTACTGAATGCTCCTGTCCTGAACTGTGTGTTCGCTGAGGCTTAACCAAGGCTTCTACGTCAACAGACTGAAATGAGCCTGCTGAATTTGAGAATCTGCTGTTATGCCTGTAAACTCATGATAACGGATGAGAAAATAGAAATCCATGTGATGTTTGAGTAGTCGTAATACTGTGATTTAGATACGTGTTCAACAGGAGGGAGCGTGTGTAATATAAGCCACATGTAACGTAAACAAAGGAGGGTAGCATAAACTGAGCACTAGGAATGGACCCAGAGGTGGGAGAAAGTCTTGGAAATATCAGTGAAAAAACCAAAACAAAACCACAACCCAACAACCTAGACTGGCTTTTTATCCCTTAAAAAGAAAAGCATAGCACAGACCTGAATTGTAGGTAATTTGCAGGACGCTTGGGGATTTGTCAGGTTCAGTGGTACTATAAATAAGTAACCTATTGCTTCACCTGTAGGAATTTTTATCTGTGTTGTCATGTAAACTAGTGGATGCTACTAAGTGAGGCCGTTACTCGCAGAGGTAATCGATGGGGTGAGATAACCAGATCATTCATCAGAAGGCAGCGCAGAGTCTGGTCAGGAAGGTGTCAGTGGAGGGCAAGTTTGGGTAAGATGTTGGGGTTTTGAATTTGAGGATCTGTGGAGTTTTATTATTGCTAGATAGCAGGTGAGAAAACACGCCTCTTGGGGTTTGTTAGAGGGAGAGAAAGCAAGTGCACGCATACGTGCTGTTTTACACCTTGTTGGTCTCCCCTTAGCAACCGGGTATCTCCAGAGGCTGGAGTATTTCTCTTTTTTGCCTTTCCAGTCCACTCTTTGTGACGTGGAAGACGGGGCGAGACAAGCGGCTTCGTGGCTGCATCGGGACCTTTTCAGCCATGAATCTTCACTCAGGACTCAGGGAATACACATTAACCAGGTAATTTGAACTTAATTATCCTAAGATCTGTAAGGATTCAAGGTTAAGATGCTGGATCACCATGATTCAGTTTTATATGCTTCACCATAAAAGAAACCTGAGAAATGTATGATAGTTAGGGTGAGGTAATACATCAGGATTTAGTGGGACATCTTTCCAACTGATGAATTTTGCTTGATTTTTTAAGGTTAATATGGAACCTATCCTGCATACTAATGCTTTTGACATCTTATGTAGCACATAATTTGTCTCCAGCTGCAGAAAGTTGGAGACAAGCACCAGGAAGCTTGCACTAGTGTGTGCATTCATCATTGCAGTTCATCACATTAGGAGGTGATGCAAATAACTTTCTCTGCAGCAGCAAAGAGAAACAGTTTCACAGTGGCATAATCAAAAAGGAAATAAATGAGCATCTGTCGCTTTAATGTGGTTCTTGTATTGAGCAACATATCTTCTCTTTCCTTCAGTGCACTTAAGGACAGCCGATTTCCACCCCTGACCCGCGAGGAGCTGCCCAAACTCTTCTGCTCTGTCTCCCTCCTCACTAACTTTGAGGATGCCAGTGACTACCTGGACTGGGAGGTGAGAACCAGGTGCATTTGGAACTCTGCATCACTCTCGTTCCGTTCGGGTTCGGGTTAGTACATGGTGATGTGTCTCCTTTGTTACAGAGGTGTATGGGGATAGAAGGAACTGGGAATAGAAGAAATAGGGCTAGAAAACTTAAGAGGGAGGAAGAGAATGAGCTAGCAGTATGCTTTTAGTTGGAGGGAGTCTGAACAGGAATAAGAGAGACATGAAAGTGTTTTATGGATTTGGCCCAATAGGAGATGGGTGTAAATACATATATATAAAAAACTGGGAAGTATTTTGACACTGGGAATCAAAAGCAGTTAAGAACAAAGGTATTCTTTTTTTAGGACCTTGTCCATGGAAGTGTTTTTAGTTCAAGAAGGATTAAATAAACTTTGTGGTTGGGCTCCTTTAGGCATGGCTGTTGTAGAGGTCGTGTCTTTCTTGCCCAGCATAAGAGACAGAAAGCTGACAAGACTTAATTCAGGAGAAGTAGCAAGAAACTGGTTAGGCTTATCTGGGAGAGGTGTTAGAGGCCCTTTATACTGCTAAGAAAGCTATTAGTGGCACCTGCCTGGTAAGGATAGTGAGGAAGAGAATGTCTTTATCCAGGCAAAAGCCAAACTGGCCATAGAGAGAGAGAGATACACAGTGTTTTGGGAATGACAGCTTGGTCATGGACTCAGTGCTAGCAAACACCTCTTATTTGGCTATTCATTTCCATCTATAGGTTGGGATCCATGGGATCAGAATAGAGTTCATCAATGAGAAAGGTGTCAAACGCACAGCCACGTATTTACCTGAGGTTGCTAAGGAACAAGGTGGGTTTGAGATGGCAGCCAAAAATGTCAACACATTGTGTCACAGGATTGGGTAACAGAAGTCTATGGATTTTGGTTTTGGATTGCCATGCTGTCCTCACAGTAGTGCCATGGAACCACCAGGCTTCATCTGGATAACTGACACCCTATACAGCTGTTTGCTGCTGGGTTTCATCTGGCCTTTCTCTCACTTCACATCTGTGTGCAGCTGTATCTTAGCATAAAAATGCTTTAGGGCTTAAGAAATAGAGGATCTCAAAGCATGGATCTTCTGGCTTCATTCAGCGTTGCGTCTTTCCTCTTCTATGTTTCTCCCACCAGCTAGGATAACTGCAGGCTACACAGCACCAACAGGAGAGTCCCTTTCCTCCTCATTCTTGCTAAAGTAGCGTCCTCCTGATGAGGGCAGAAAATAGGGCCCCTCTGGAGCACACTTCCCACCCAAATATAGTAGCGGTCACCATGGTAGCTGCTCAAAATATTGCCTCCTTTCCTCCACCTAGCAGAGTGGAGTGGTCGCATCCTCCTGGCTCTGGGGCAAAAGACAAAGGTAGGAATTTTAACTCTGATCTCTCACATAGCAGTGCACTGTGCTATCACTAGAGCATCAGGTTGATCCCAATTTGTCTGTGTAAAGAGCTAAATGTTACCTTATTTTAAGGCTTAAGGAGCTAACCTTGAGTGGCACATAATAAAACAGGTTGGGGTCCCTGCAACAGAGGCAAGGCACAGACCTTTATAAGAAGAGGTCGTATGGAAAATAGAATAGCTGTTTTATAGACCAGTTCCAATATGAGTTAAAGGTGTTGGCATGTGCAGATAGTGTGCATGCATAAGACCACGAATATGTTAACAGCTCAAAATCTGCTGTTTAATTGTGTGCTTTTCTAGAAGCCTTTTAAAGCATCTCTAATCTTGTTGAAAAATCATTTATATATTGAAACATTCGCCTTGCTTCTACTTTTTAATAGACTGGGATCAGATCCAGACCATAGACTCCTTACTCAGGAAAGGTGGCTTTAAGGCTCCGATTACCAATGATTTTAGGAAAACAATTAAACTCACCAGGTAAGCTGATATATTTGTCGCCTTTTAATTTTGCTTCGTGGTGTTTTGTGTGTAATTTAAATCGTTTGTGCTTGATGTGAGGCTTCATGCCTGTTCCAGCTGAGGGATGTGGTCTGAAGGGCAAAATCATAAATGGCGTGTGTTAGGCGTAAAATCTGTATGGAATGAAGTGTGATATGTTCAGTCTGTCCAGGATTGAACCTGGCATTTTCTAAGAGAAATGCCACTGTTTTTAATGTTATCATCCACGTGAAAGATCAGAAGAACCTTTGAAAGTGAAAAAGGTTGATTTTTATCTATCTTTACAATGGACTTCCCTTTCTCAGTGTGCTCATGGGTGGATGTTGTAGCTATTCGGAGGTGGCAGCTGTCTTGAAACCCAACCACATTCATATTTGGCTAGTTTTCAGAGTTTGCTTGCATTTTCTATACCCTGCAGCTGTCCTATTGGTTTCAGGTCCCTTTATGTTAGTAAAAACTGGGACGTTCTGGTTTTGTATAGAACTGTTAATTTATCAGGTCGTTCCTTACCTCTGGAGAAATGAAGTGGTTATGCAGGGTTTGGGTTTTTTTTTAACAGGAGAGGACAGGATGAAGGTTTCCATTCAAATCTGATGTAACATGGACTTAGTGCACTTCACAACCACTTTGAAGTTCCATGCTTTAGAAGCACTTGGAAACCTCTGGTCTCTCAGAAGGGACTTCAGGTTTTGTAATTCTGACTGTACAACATGGACCAAGCCACATATGTGTGACTCCCCTTTACCCAACTCCATCATTTTTGTCACAAGCTTTTCAAATGTGAAGATAACCACAAAAGTAAGTAATAGTGAAATACTGGTGGTTTAGTCTCTGAAACTGAGTCTTCTCCCAGAAAACTTTTCGTGTCCCTTTTTTTCCACAGCAAGTGGAGGAAAAGAATACAAATGGATTATTTGTTCCCTGTGTACTGCTTCAGGAGTCTCCTTAATTATGATTGCCTTGAATAGGGCTCAACTTTTGGGACAGTGAAGCTAATTCAAGCTTATTCAGACTTCTGTATGAGGCAATATCAAACAAAACCAAGTAATTTATGAAGTTAGTAGGATTTCTCTTGGTCACTACTGGCCGTGAGCTAAAAGGTGATCTGGGATGAATGTTTTTATGCTTAGTCCCTTCATGTTGCATCGTCTGTTTACGTTATTTTGTTCTTGTGCTGTTCCCATAGGTACCGCAGTGAGAAGGTGACAATCAGTTATGCAGAATACATGGCCTCGCGTCAGCATTGTTTCCAGAATGGTACTCTTCATGCCCCCCCCCTTTACAATCATTACTCCTGACACACGGCTGCATGACCAGTCCCACTCCCCAGTTGCTGCCAACAGCTACGACATCATTGGGGCAGATGCCTCTTCTTCCTGGTCCAGTTACTTCTATTACTGCACCATTTTATGATGCTAGCTTCCGTTGCCAAGTCTGCCTTCCAGATGACCTGGGGGGATGATGAGAGCATGACAGAACTTCAGGGGCCCAAGCCTTATCTCAGCCTTCCCTCTGAACGGGGGTTCAGTTGGATTGGGGCTCCATGCCTATGAACTGTCGTGAGGTGCAGAAGACCTCTAGGAGCGAAAGTGCCACTTCGGACTGATGCGTTCTCGTGTATTACCAACACTTTGGAATCTTGAGTTGTTTGTTATGGAAGCCCCCCAGATCAAGTAGGATCATTCCCCTGGCAGTCTGGGCAACGGAGTCCAACTAAACATTTTTTTAGGTTCTTTTTAAGTTTTTTTTTAATCTCTTGTATCTGTTGTGTACTGAGAGCTGATTGCAGTCCCCACACATCACAGGCGGACATTATGATACTGGGGAGGGTTGAACATCTGGATAGCACCCCATCCTCACAGGCAGAAAACACTTAAAGATGTGAAAAGCCTTTGGATGATATTGCAGATGAATTCATTATTTAAATAAGAAGGCTTTAATTATCAGATCCCACTGAGGGATGGGTTTCTAGAAATCCTCTTGGTTTACAGTTTTCTGCTTTTTTTTAGGCAGTGCTTTGTAATGCAGCCTGCTATGAAACAGAATGCTGTTAGGCCTGTAAGAGAGCAGCATGGCACATGCTGTGTGTGCATAGGATGAGTTACTTGAGTGTCCCTGGACAGCCTGCTCTGTTGCAACCAAGTGTTGTGCCCAAACATTTGTAACAGAGCCTGATTGGATGAGGGATGGGGAGGGCATTGGCTGTAGTCAAACAAGTGAGACTGGTGACTGAAATCTGTTTAACTTAAGCTAAAGTCTTGGGAACCTTCCTTTTGATAGGACAGCCACTTTCTCTGGTGTGACTACTGACCTTTGAGAACTGCAAGTATTCCAGTTTATAGCAGACCTATAGAGAAGAGCTGTGTAGATTAACTGGTAAGTTATCATCTTACACAGCATAGTCACTTGCCACAAGGCAATGAGTGGGGGAACCTGTATTACCTAGAGTGTGTAAAACTCATATGCATCCCTTGT
Source organism: Agapornis roseicollis (assembly GCA_002631895.1). Classification (NCBI taxonomy): domain Eukaryota; kingdom Metazoa; phylum Chordata; class Aves; order Psittaciformes; family Psittacidae; genus Agapornis; species Agapornis roseicollis. The sequence continues at coordinate 12,391 of NDXB01007193.1, read as the reverse complement.
TTCTTCTCCCATCATTGATGATTTCAAGAAATACTTTCTCCTAAAAGGAAGTGAGTTACCCAGTTGTTACTCTGCAGTGTCACTGAGGGATGTCATGAACTCAGTGATGGATGTCCAAATGTAATCTGTGGGGCCTTGTTTTGTTTTCCAAGTTTCTGTACAGTCAGCAATGATCGGGAAAGAAAAAACAAGTGCATAGCAAGAGTAATGGCTGTTTGGTTGTGTATATCTTTAAAGCTTTCATGCGTGTGGTAATGATGGCTTTTAAAACTGACTGGTGTTTGAAGCCTGAAATTCTCTCCTGGCATGGCAGGGAATAGGGCTGGTAGAAAGCTCAGAACTGCATGCTGCTGCTCCTTCTGGTCCTAGAGAAGCACACGGAATTGTGCAGTTTTGCTTCATGTTGGTGTAACACCCTCCTGCTGGAGGAGAGAGATGTGAGGGAAAGGAGGGGTCCTATTCTGGATAACGGTGCAATATTGACCCAGCTTTCCTCCTGTACTGGGTCGTCCTTATAAATTGCCACTTTTCCCTTGTGATGTTGTTGGAAAGCAATTGAAGATGAAGGGATTGTTTCTTCATTTCCTGCTGCTGAGAATAAATCGGTCTTGTTACAGACTCGAGTGGTTTGTAATTACTCTCCCAGGTGCCGTGTAGTGATGGGCGAGGGTGGGGTCAGCTCTGGACATGCCATTTACCTTTCAGCTGTCAAACAGTATGATACATAGGGCTACACTCATTACTGTTCAAGTGTTCTATGTTAGAATTTACTTTCTAAGAGGTTTAAAACAAAACAAGCAAAAAAAATGGTGCTAAAACTTCACCCCTGAGCACGCTCAGTGAGACTGGTCATGCAGGCATATAGTGCCAGGCTTTTCAACAGTATTGTTTCTTTTTCCAATGTTTGCCCTGTTCTGTGTCTTCAGCAGTGTATAGTGTTTCCTGATTTCATTTTATTTGAATAGGGGATATCTAAGGGGAGGGGTGGGGAGGGTTAGCTATCATTTTTAAGAACAGGATTTTAGGATCGAGTGACTTGGTTGGTTGAAGCCTGAAGTGGTGGTTTGGGACTGGGGAAGTGTTATCCTCTCCCACTTCCATTTCCCCACTCAGCCTGTTCAAGAAAACAAAAACAAAAATGCCTCTAAATACGTACTGTGTTCTTGTCTTGTTGCAGTGAGAAAAGAAGTTGGCAAATCAGAAACACTGGTCTGCTGCCTAAGCAACAGGCCCTCGCAGCTTTAGTCCTAGAAGGGCCCAGCTGTAAAATCAGTCAAAAGGTGTGTCAGTAGTTAGCTCAGAGGGGAAAAAAAAAGCATGACAAGGACATGTGGTCTCAGGAAATAATCCCATTTCTAGATCATTACATGGCAGCTATGCATAAGGATGGAAGAGGTGAACTAGAAACAAAATGTGCTTTGAGTTGTCTTGAGATGGAGGCGACCAAGATCAGTGACCAGTTGATGTAAGAATTTCTCCACGGTTATTTGGCTGGGACTGCAGGTTAGAACTGCGCCTTCTCAAAGCCACTGCTACCTGGTTTGATCTGGATTTAACTCATCCTTAGGAGCAAGTGCCTTTTGGTCTAGAAGGGCTTATTCTCATGACAACCACACCTGAGAAATAATCTCACTGCGATTATGAATTGTCTTTGTTTTACAGTACCTACAGAAGAATGTCTTTGATCACTGGAGTCTGTCAGTGTTGGAATGTTGCCACTGTGAGGTTCTTTACTTCTTTCTTTTTCCATAATGTTCAACAGTCAATCTCAGCTGAGGCCATTTCAGTTTGGGAACGTTTTATAGTCAAAATATCGCATATCTACAATTTATCAGCAAAAAAAATCTGTAAGAGAATCTAAGAGTTCATTTTAACCTTTGCACAGAATGATTTGTTTTCCTAGTACATTAACGAACATCTGCAATCTTCACTGACTATTAGTGCTGTTTCCTGTTTGTATTCTGAAAACTACATGTTGTTTTGTTGGGGTTTTTTTGGTTAATTTATTTCCTTAAAGCAGGAGACCTCTTTTGACCTTCAGTGCAGAGATGTCAGACCAATTCTTTGTATTACACTTGGTTGCCTCCTACCTATATAATAACTTCTGAGTGTAAATAATTGAACTCTATCCTCTAATGAAGTATTGTAGAGAATAAATCATAATGGATAAAGACTATTTGTACTGTCCTCTTTATATGTTTTCTCAGAGCCTTTATGGGGGATAAAGTGAAATTTTTCTCATCTAAAAGATGAACAATACGTTACATGTATGAATACCAGACCTCTACATTAGATTAAATATTCAGAGCCAGGGGGGTTGACAGAATGGGATGAGAGCTGCCTAGAAGCATAAAACAGTTAAGGCAGGCTCACTGGAAGAAAACTGAGGAAAAACAGTAGAGAAATGTAGAAGCAAAGAATAAATATGTTCTAATAATAATGGTATTGCAAAGTATCTTTGTATCCTGAAGTGGTGTTTGCTTGACAATAACTCTCTGTTAGTTGCCATGATGGGAAAATAAAGCACATACATACAGAATTCTGTGTTGTACTGAAAACCTTGGATTTGGAAACCTAGCTTAAACTTCCAGAATTGTTCTTTGCTCTTTGTTATTTTAAAATGAACTAATGAAACCAGATTATCTGCACTTCACATGCCATAGTCTTCAGATGACTTCAACATTTGATTTCAGGAAAAAGCAATGCCCATCTCTCTAGATTCTTGCTAAATATTTTCATGTTTGGGAAAGGATCTATTAATTTGTGTAACGTTTGGGGTTGTTTTTTCATACATTTTCAGGCCATTGTTCATTTTTTATCTGTGGCAGATCCTACATTTCCTGTGTGGGTTCTTGGGAAGGGCAGCCCTGGGTATCGATCAAGAACAGGTACACCCATCAAAAGCCCCAACCAAACCAAGGATAGTTTTGACTTAAGTCTGCCCAAGAGGCTCATTGACTTCAGTGCAACTACAAAGCAATACCATATATTCAGAAAATACACTTCTGGTGCTAGTAATGCTAGAAAGTAAATCAATCCCTTATGTAATATGAGGAGCAGGTTGAGGAGGGCTTTGGGGCTAACATGATTTCCAAGTGACCCACTATAATTTCTGAAGTTAACTGTATAAGCAGCTTGCACTGTTGCCATGTGCCCAGGCAATTTATCAAGTATATTCTCTCAGCTTTGTTGCTGGCTAGAATACAGTGACTTCTGTATTTTTATGGCATTTGTTTTTCCTTACTTGATTGTTTTAGTTTCACGTAAACCAGATTTGGTCAGACGTAAAGTCTTTGTGCAGTGTCTCATCAGAAGTTCCTTCATGCATGTTGCTTTCTGTGACTGCAGTAGCACTGAGCAGCTCACAGTGACAATGAGGCCGGTAGAAGGGCATGCATATGGCTGCACACTGAAGTAGTTCAGTCCAGACTAAATATAAACCATGTCTCCAGAAAACACTTCCTTGTGTTTTCACTTCTGTTTGAAGTAAGAATGGATTGGCCATTTAACACTCACTCCCTTCTAAAAACAAATTACAGGAAGTTTAGAAATTTCTACAAGATTTCTTCATTTGAAGAATACTTGAGGATTTTTATTCTAAACGCACCAAAAAACCCCCATTTTGGGGGTCAAAATTTATACTATAAGCTACCCTATTGTGAGTGAGAAAAGATTAAAACTAACATGCATGTGGCTCAATAATTAATATTTATACTGATGTATGTGTTTCGAGGATTGCTCTTGAACTGAGTTGTAGTGGCGGGACAGAGCAGTAGGATTGGAAAGTTCCTAAACTTTTGCTACAGTCTGGGAAAAGATGACCTGTTTGATGATCACTCCCAAACCCCAGAAAGCCAACAAGACTTTTGTTACCATGTTCCTTAAAACAAGTGTGTAACTCTACTAGTTGACCGATATCCAGATTATTGAACCATGGGTTTTTATCTTCTTTATAGTCAGCTAGACTACTCCTAGATGAATTCTGACATTAATTATATATTGTGCAACCAGCTGATAGTATGTTTAGATGGCATTATTATATGTATTTTAAAACTTAACAGATCGTGCAGGAGCCAGGTTTGCATTCAGAGGCTTCTTATCGCTTTATTACTGGTATTAATATGATTTCATGTGTCCATTAAAGTTTTGGATAGATAATTTTAAAAGGAGTAAAAATAAACACAGGTAAAATGGAATGAAAACTGAAACCTGAAGAGTTACAGTTTGAGAACACAGATGAAAAGGCAGGCATTGTGTTATTATGGCAAACTGTGTGCTGAGCTGGTGATATTACCTCCTCAAGAATCTACTCCTATCACATGCTAGAGATGTTGATGACAATGAAAAGAGATTAAGGTTTCAATATCCTAATCTCATCAATTTTAATCCATGCTATTTTTTAACAACTGTTTTGGAGGATTTAATTGTTGCTGGGTCTGTTTCTACACCATGGCAATGTGGAAATTACCATAGTGGGTCTGTCTAACAATCCACTACCTAATAATGGGACTCCAGCAAATCAGTATGTTTTGTCCTGGAATATGGAATACTAGAGGCTCTGTTTCGTGATAAATTACATTTGGCCAAGTCTTTTTTTAATCAGTTCATTTTAGGATACAACCTGTAAATATGCCTGGATCTTCCTACAGTCATTCACTTTATTTTAACCTAGCTCATCTTCCTTCTTTATTCACATTTTGCAATCGAATCAGTAAGTGCTGGAACAGTCATTATCAGTGAGGAGGAAGCCAGTGCATTTTAAAAATAACACAGAAAGTCAGGCACTCTGTTAAGTTTACCTTGTTGCAGTAGCTGAACAATACTTACTGTGTTTTTTAGGTTCAGGTGGCTATTACTGAAGTGGGGGGGGG